>CAHIKZ030000784.1:997500-1035000 GCA_903632075.3 Acanthosepion pharaonis | reverse complement strand
TCCACGTGCCATGTTTGATGGATGTCAGTTATCAGTTATCTCCTGCTAATTTTGCCTCTGAAAGTTCTTCACTGACTTAACCAGGAATTGAACTCACCTTCTTTGGGTCTGTCACTGGATATAACCAACGCCTTTATCCACTGTGCCATGTGTCCTTGAGGACAACGGCCGAAACGTTGTGACAAATATGGCGACAAAGATGAGGACAATAGTCCGACTAATGTAAATACTGTACATAATACCTCATCTCAGAAATATAGACAATATCTTGACGTATTATTAAGTATCCGCCAACAAAAAAAAATTTTAGTGCTTAGAAATGTCGATAACAAAACATTGCAACTATTGTCTTGTGGAATTATGCCTTAGGTAACAATTCCAGTCACTTAAAACTTCGGAGCTAATTTCAAAAGGCATCACACTGCCATTTTCCACTATGGAACCAAGAACACATCCTGACCAAAACGATTATATAAATTCACATAGCATAAGAGAATATTCCTTGGTTTCCTTAATTCCAACATGGGCAATTTATTCTCTTTTCACAATCTGCACAAACCACTGCTATCTCTACATGCAAAAGTCTTTGGACTATTTTCCATTCGATTTTCAAAATTCTACCTTCACTTTCAAATAATAATAATTCGACAATGCAATCAATTTTTCGTATATATTTTTATTATGCCATTAAGAAATCTCTTTTCCCACAATTTTTCAGTTGTTATTATGCAGATGCTCTCTTCATTTTGATCATTTATATTTACTGTAATTAATATAAAATATTTACCTTCTATTAGTCAATATTCCTTATGATACAATTGCAAGCTGGTTTGCCAATAACATTGTCAGAGTTAACGACCCTCCTGATATAGTTATCAGTTATTTTTGCCCATTTTAAAGAAACAATATCTCAACTTAAAATGATGTTTATAGACTATTTTATTCTCGAATAAGAAATACATTGCAAATCAATTTCAGTGATATTTTCTCCACATTTCTTTTAATATTTATGGTACGGATATAACCGTATGCTTCTATGCATTTATTTCTGTTACTAGCTTGCTTATAATATTTTGCCTTTCTTATGGTCACTTTGTTATTCCTTGTAAAATTAACTATCAATACAATCTACCAGGCAACTGCAGAATGTAGACACGAAAGAGGCTTTTATCATACAGGTTTAACAGAAAGCGACATATGAGGAAAGCTATTTTTTATTATATTTTTTTTTCAATCGTACAACGGATAACTATTTTATAGATAGGTTGCGTAAAAACTGTCTAAACGAGGAGTAAATTTCAGATTAACAACTATCTCTGGTAATTGATTATATTCTTGCATATAATTTCTGTGGCACCCATTTATTCACTTCCTTTCTTTTATACAGTAATTTGGTAATTCCTTGATGCATTCTTGCCGTTTCTGTAAGTCGCGTGTTTTCAAAGTATTTAGAGATATTTTCTAGTACCTGAGATGGTTTTCTTGAATTTTTCTAGTTGTTGTACATCTGAAATCGAAAAGCAGAATTCAAGTCCTGTTTCGTTATATTCAGTTTCGTGTAAATAGCGTTATGACAAAGTATAAATACGACTTTTCTTCACACAGCTATGGGTTAAATAGTAATACATACTTAAGTCTCAAGTCTATGTTGACATCCAGCTTAGGAGTAGGATAACACGGGACTGAAAATCGTATGTAGACATGGCGAAGCACTTATTATGCTGCTAAGGAAATGGATTATGGAGTACACAATGGCTATAATTCAGACGCTGGCAGAACTAATGGTTATTATAAATAATATTTGTAAAACATACTCATCTAATCTGTGGGATATCTATAAGTTTAATAGAATACTGATTTTTGATATCCTTGAACACATTCTCTTTTCACTAGTTGTGATAGTATCTGAACACCGTGAGACGGGACCTACAATCATGGATAGGGCTATTAAGAAACAACTCAAATTTCGCTGCCATGGTATATAAAAATATATATACATATGTATACACAACTATATATATATATATATATATATATATATATATATATATATTTATATACTTCGACTTGAAACAATAGACAAAAACTAAAAATCCTCGAAGCATAATACATCAAACAGTTGAAACCCAACCTAAACAAAATCAACTATGGAATCTCTACAAATATCCGTAAATGTCTATAATTGATAACAGAAGACATTGGTTTATACCAACGGCTTCCCATACTTCATACTTCTCGAATTCGCTCTCACATGGTCATGTGTGACGTCATGAGGTGCAGTGCGACTTTAGCTTCTAGCATCTTATATGCACGTTGTTTATCGTTGCTAGGAAATCATCCAAGTAAACAATCATAGTCTATCATCACTGTCTTGACCGTATATTGCTTAATATGTTGTACAATAATTGACATTTTTGATAATGGCTTATGTAAGCCGAAAGCTTAGATTGGATTAAAAAATATGGATCAATATTGTGAATTTCTTTGTTCGTTTAATGATAATGTTATTAAGCTTATCAGTGTTATGAAAAGAATTTACATAAAATAAATAGACAGCACTTGACTATATTATTGAATGAAACGTGTATGAATATATATAAAGAAACATAAAAAAATGTCTTTAATAAATAAATTGTCGGACCTTGTCCATTTCTTAATATATGACGTCATTTGTTTACATTTGATACGCCAGAGCAGTTATGAATGTACGAGATTCATGGAAGATTGAAGTTTATAAGCAGTAAATTCGACCTTGTCTCCCGAAAATGTTCTTTGTGGCCCAGAGGTAAGGCACGTCAGCGTAAATGACGGTTCCGTATAGGATGCAAGTTCGAATCCTGTCAAAGAACGAATATTTTCTATGAAAATTTCTCGGACATTCAGGCCGCTAAATGTTATTTAATACTGTTTATCATAAACAGAGCATTTGCTTAAATACTTGTATCTATAAATAACAACGTTAAACATAAAAAAATGTCTTTAATATATATGTGTATAAAGAAAGAAGAGTATTGAAACATGGTTAGAACTGTGTAGCGGAAAAAACATATTTTAAATCAATTAATTTATTATATATATATATATATATATATATATATATATAAGGGAGGATATGCGTGTGTTTGTAACGAATGCACGGCCGGAATTTTCGACGGATTTGCACCAAAATTTATATGCACATGCTCCAAGTTAGTGGGAAGACTTTGCATTTCCCAACTCCCATCGATAGAGGAAATAATCGATATTTTCATGTTTCTACGGCAGTTTTAATGTAGTTTGCGGCCATTTTCTACTGGCCAGAATGAGAGCGTAGAGCTGGCTGCCACGAATAGGCAGGAAGATTCTATTGGCCAACGTGAGAGCCAACAGCTGACTGACACGAATGTTAACTACCATGCTCGCATTAAAAAAAAATCGATAGCTGCATTCGTCACAAGTGGAAAAAAATTAAATCTGCATGGAACTTTACTCCAATTGGCTCATTCACTTGCTTAAACGTTGATTCTGATTCCGCAGACTGGGTTTGGTGTGAAAAAGTATTTGATGTTAAAATTCTTTTTTCATTCGGTTTTTCCAGTTACGTGTCCTTTTTTAAAACTGATCGTTTTGTGTTCATTTTGTTTAGTTCTTTTTTTCGTAACAGATTTAATGTTTAGTATAGAGCTTAGAAAAAAATCGCAGTGTGAGATAGGCAAGAAGTAAATCATGTAGCAACATCAGCACGGCAAAGGGCACTCCTTTAAAGGCAAGAAAGGGCAAAAATATTTTAAGTCGAGTGATAGTGATTACTGTATGAGTCGTACGATTTTTGAATCAAGCACGGGCAACGCCGGGCCATGCTGCTAGTATATATATATATATATATATATATATATATATATATATATAATTGCACATATACCTGTGTTTACATTATGATTGAGAGTTTAATACCTAAAATGTTAGGAACTCTTTAATAGGCTTTTGTTTTATTTTAAATTCCGTGTCTAAAAGAAATCAACCTGTGTGGATTCAAAGTTCAACATTATTATTAACATAATATTGTGTTTTGGTATAAATTCAAAATGTATAGTGTTAGTAGTTGAATATCGAAAAATAAAGCAAGCTGTTAATAGTAAGTTTAATAAGGATATTGATACGTTAATATGCATTGATTCAAAGGATAAAAATAAGGGAAGCTTTAATAATAAAAAGGAAGCCACCTCTTAACAAAATTAACTACGAAAAAAGCCACAATGTGCTAACCGTATTCGGAAATTAAAAACATCTCTACCACACACTAAGACATACACAGAACGCACGCACCCAATTAAGCTGAAAAAGATCGAATCATCCTTGATAATGGCTAAAGGTATAGCCGAAAGCGCTTGGAAATATAAAACATTTGGACAGTTCTTACACACCTTTTGTCCAGAAAAAAATCTCTTGTTAGAACACAAGAGAAATTAAATAAAAAGCTTAACCTTAGTAGCTTGTCTGTCATTTTTTATGAAACATGCATAAAGGAAGGATTGCTGCGTATATATATATATATATATATATATATATATATATATATATATATATGCACCCTGCTAGCACATATATCAACCAAATAAAGAAATCAACTTATAATGAATTGAAATATTCAATAAACCACGTGGAAATGCAAGTTGAGTGTGAAAGATAAGCTGTGATATTTTACGCTGGCATGGAAAAACGGAGAGCGGAGATATTATTTCAAATAAAGAATGTTTTTTTTTTTTAAATGTGAAAATAAGACAAATGCAGAGAATAAAGAAAACAGTATATCTGCAAGGAATTTACAGCGAAATAGAATAGAATTTAACGTCTGTTTTTGATAAATTTTGATATTTGAAGAAACGAAATGATCGAATAAAAAAACAGTTTAAACGGAGACGGTGAGAGAAGGAAAATGAAGATATAAGTACACAAAGAATATTGAAAGACAAGAGATTAAGTGAAAGGAGGAAAAAAAAGATTGAAAAAAGATACAAAAATAGATAAACAGTGAATGAAATTGCGAAAGCAGGATAGTGAGAACAAAAAACGCAAAGTAAGAATAAGTTACAAATGGAGAAAATAAGCAGACATACAGACAGAAAGAAAGAAAGAAAGAAAAATAGGGAAAAGAGAGTAGAATCACAACGAATAGACGAAGAGAGAAAGAAAAGACGATGAAACGGAGAAAGGCGATAGATAAATGCTTAGAGAGGAGAAAATAAAGAAAATTATGAAGGAATATATGAAGATGTGTATGAAGGAATATACGAAAGCACAAGTAAATAAAAACGGAATAACAACAAATGTTTGAAAGAAAAAAAAGGAAAGAAAGAAAAAACTATATATATTACAACGTTTCGGCCGTTATCCTCAAGGCCACATGGCACAGTGAATAAAGGCTTTGGTTAGATCCAGTGACAGGACCCAAAGAGTGTGAGTTCAATACCCGGTAAAGGCGGTGGAGAACGTTCAGAGAACTGATAACTGGAGAAGTGATAATTGACATCCATTAAAAACATGGCACGTGGAACTAGAACAGTTTACTCCAGTGAGCGAAATATAGGGTTCAGTTCGACAGTCCAACCACCTGAAGAAGGCCGGAGCGTACAACGGCCGCATCGTTGTAATAAACATAGCGACAAAGATGAGGACAATAGTCCGAATAATGCAAATAATGTACATAATACCTCATCTCAGAAACATAAACAGATACTGAAGAAGAAACTATTTAATAAAAAAACGGAGGAAACATTTGGAGATGAAAACGAAGAAAGAACGAATGAAAGATCAAATAAAAATAAATATATAAACATAAGCGAAAGAAAGACCCAGTGTAGAAACAGAAAAGAATAAATATTTTGAGAATAAAGAAATAAATAAATAAATAAATAAATAAATAATTAAAACCAACAAAAGACAATAGAAATTGTTTATTTAGAGATTTTCCAAATTGGACAGTGTCAACAATTCTTCATTATCTCTCCGTATATATATACTTGAGAAAAGTTATGGTCTAGATTTCTAGGATTCTGCCGGACGCTATCTAACACGTCTAAAAAGAGTGAATCGTTATGGAACCGGATGCATATGTTACTAGGAAATGTGAGATATGTAGTCTCGATTGCTGCCTACAGTTGCTTGAGATTTGTAGGTGTCTAACCTTACGTGGGAATACACCCCTTCGAACCAGTAATGTTCGTTTGGACTTAAGTCATCGCCAGTCTCGAATCTTAGACTCGACGAAAGAGTTTATTATTCTGCAGGAATAATTCCTATTGGGGATTGTTGAGTGAAATTGTTTACCGTGCAGTGCAATGTCGCAATCAATAGTAAATGACACATCATTAGGCAGACTAGTGACTTTCCCTTGTACCAGTAACCCCATAATACAAAATTATGACACACTTAATAACAGATACAGTGTCATCTTGGGTTTCACGTCCTTAGTGATTCCGTGCATGGCTGTACATTACACAATGTCCAAAACAAGAAAGTTTAGCTCATCTAACTGATCTAGAATTAGAGATCTCATGAGAAGTGGTTATAGGGAAAAGAAATTTAAACTCATTGTGATCACTTTCGTAAAGGTTTGCATTAAACTTTTGTGAAAGTGATCAAAATGAGTTCTGGCGGGAATAGAATTCAGTATTCCGATCCTGTTTATCTCACGAATAACCGTTACGGTAAGGGACTCATCCTTGTATATACAATACCGGAAATTATTTATTTATCAAATATCTTCTTATAATATTTCGTGTCCCACCCTTCCATATTAAGTACGGCAATACTTCCTAAGTAATAGACTATTCCGCTTTTTGATCGCGTGGAAAGAAGGTAAAAATCAGAGCTAGGTTTCGAGAAGGAAAGAAAGAAAGAAACAGACAATCAAACAAACAAACAAACATAGATTGAATGAAAGAAACATAAAAACAAACATAGATAGAAATAAAAAAAGAAACATAGATAGAAAGAAAGGAAGAAACAAACAAGCAAACATAGATTGAAAGAAAGAAACACTCAAACAAACAAACATAGAAAGAAAGAAACAAACAAACAGAGAAAGAAAGAAACAAACAAACATAGAAAGAAAGAAAGAAACAAACATAGATAGGAAGAAAGATACATTGATAGAAAGAAAGAAACAAACAAAGAAACAAACATAGATAGAAAGAAAGAAGCAAACAAACAAAGAGAGAAAGAAAGAAAGAAACAAACAAAAATAGAGAGAAAGAAAGAAACAAACAAACAAGCATAGATAGAAAGAAAGATACATAGATAGAAAGAAAGAATAAGATTAAGCTGATAAGAACAAGTACTATACTTTGATCCCAGTCAAAAAAGGTAAAAAGTAATGGCGACCGGGGAAAATAAAAATCGCCATTTTTCATACGCGCAATATAAAACGATCGACATTGAGTTAATAAATTAAATATAATAACATCGCCTGCTGAATTATTTCCAATTATTAATA
Organism: Acanthosepion pharaonis; assembly: GCA_903632075.3. Lineage (NCBI taxonomy): Eukaryota > Metazoa > Mollusca > Cephalopoda > Sepiida > Sepiidae > Acanthosepion > Acanthosepion pharaonis. Next base: position 1,027,526 of record CAHIKZ030000784.1, on the reverse strand, counting down.
AGACAAATTTTCGCAAGATTGTTATTTCGCTAGAAAGAAAGAAAGTTATAACGGAAGATAAAATGTTTAACGTTTCCTGCCAATACCTCATAAATAATGGACTATTCCATTTAGATAGCGTGGAAAGAAAAGAAAAGACATTATTTGAACTCAGTGAGAAAATAAAAGAAAGAATGAAGGAAATATAGAATTGTTTAACGTTTATTTCATTCTAATGGAAAGTGATATCAATTTCAAAACCTTTCATTTTTCCTCACTTCTTTTACATAACGACTAGCATATATATTTATGACTATTATTGCAATATTTCGTTAAAATTGTTAAGCCCAATTACCTAACAATGCCGTAGGAGAATCTGTACGGATATTTTATTGACGTAGAACTCGACATGAGCTTATTCAGTTATTATCTTAAGAATTAAAATAACATTCAGAAGATTTAAATATTAAAGACATGAAAATCACACTGATATTTCTAGTTTCGAAACAATTCTTGTAACAAAGCTTATCACATGAGACTTTCAAATGATAGTTTAAATTCTGAAGCAGCAAACAATATAATGTTGCTACAAAATTTCCTCAAAGACAGTTTAATGTGGGCATACAATCCTCTTGACGTACAAGCCAACCGCAAGATTTTTAACTCCAAATGTTATTTAATGCCGAAATCTAAATATTTTGCCATAGATTTTATTTTAATTTTGGGGATGATAATGATTTTGTAGTGAAAGTCTTACTAAGTAAGTTGGGACGATAACAGGTAGATTCATACCAAATGATATTTGCATGTAATGAGTATAACGGCTTTCGGATTAAAAAATTCTGAGGCGTTATCCGGTGCATCACCCGCAAATCCAATCTTATAATCTTGGTATATTCAAGTGGTCACCAAACTTGACTTTACTTAACTACGGACATTGTACAAGAACAGATGTTTCAGCGTGATATGGCCATAAACCACAAGAAATATACATATTGTAACGTCAGACAAACATATCGTTCTAACCAAAATACAAGAAGTCTGTTCAGTAGTCGCTGATTGGAATATTCAAATAACCTTCTGCTGGAATTACTAACGTTAGCTAAATAACAATACACATTGGCGCTGATAAACGATATAAAACTTCAGACATACCTACTTCATTCTATTAATCATTTCAGGCGTGCATACAATAGATTTTTCAAATTGTTGTTCTTAGCTTTCGAGTTTCACTATGTTCTGTTCATCAAGATGATCCTAATGATAGACCGAAATCCATTCATCTGCTTATTTAACTGAAGAATGCGGGGCTGCATTCAAATAATAGACTCGATTCAACTAACAACAGACAAAGAATTTCATGAAGTCGTTCCCGTCTGCTGACCAAACTTTCAAAGCTCGTCATTACACACAGAAAATGTTGCGATTGAATTGTTTCATAATAGTGTTTTCCAAATAATATTTCTCGTAAAAAGTTCGTGTGTCTATCTAAAGTGTAGAATCGGTGAACTCAATTAAGTTCATTCAAGATGCAACGAAAAATACATAAATTTTATATGATGACCTAAATTTATGGAGTCAGATTTCATTACTATGTATTTTCCTTACTTGATCTGAATATATGCTGTCTCATCTGGTCTGGTGCTTCTTTCGTACGTAGATGATATATTTAGAGATTCTTGATAGAATCCAAAGAATCAGTAATATCATTGGTTCTGACCTGGCATCGCGATTTCAATCACTTACTCACAGAGATAACGTAGCTTTTACGTTTTCTATAAAAATATTAATGGTTATTGCGCTGATGAACTTTCCTCTATCGTAGCAAGAATTTACGAGTTTAAGCGCAGTACTAGATTGCAGGAAAGGTCTAATCAACTTATACTTGAGGTAGCTAGATGTAACCGGGAGTTCTATGATAATAGTTTCTTCTGTCGCACTTCCCGTTTGTGATATTCAAAATATCATACGCATTGTTAATCCTTATCTTGTGTCTTATTTCTTGTTTTTTTTATTGTTGTATCTTCTTAATGCTGTTTTTATTTTAATAGTCTCTATCACTAATTAACCACTTGCGTCTTAGTGTCTTTATTCCCTTGTTTTGGGTGAAATGATTATCGAAAATACAGGCTCTCTGTGAATCATCTCTACAATTTCTACATATGTTTGCATTTGTTATTATTAATATCCATCAGTAAACTTATTTGCATGTTAAAATATATTAAAGTTTTATTTCACCTTCGTTTGTCTTTTCAGTTACTAAAGTGTTCATTATCAGTCCCTGATTTTAATAAAAACGTCAACACGGTAAGACAAAGCACAATGTGTATCCTTTTTGATAGAGACCAAATTGGACTCACATGTCCAGTGGAATTACGGAACCAATTATAAAAAATGAAACAGCAACTCGTTTTAAGGACCACTCCTGATACAAAGATGTTACGGAAACAGGAAGTGTCTTAAATAAAAAAAAAACAAGACTTATGAATCCTCTAAATTTGTTGCTTTCAACAAATAGAGCATATTTATTTTATTTTTTACATGTGTTTTCCAATATAAAGTTATCTACATTCTGTCATATTGTACAGATAATTTATAGACACTTTATATATTAAAGCATATTTATAGTTTGCTGTACTGAACATTAGAGCTTATTTCAACTCTGTTGTGATTTAGTTCAGATTCTATAATATAGATGCGAAGCATGCACGCCTTATTTGGATGGACAATTTGAAACTGATCTCAGACGCTTTGTGCATACAAAATAGGTTCGCCATTAAAAGATTTTAATCTTCATTGCAAAATATGAGCCACATTTTCTGTATAATATTATTTTCTCATGTACTGTGTCCCTTCAGAATTTGATTAATCATGGCTCTCCGCGTCTTCCTGTCTTTGCAACCTTTGACACGTCATTATCCGTTCGAGTCCCAGAATGTTTACATAAAAACGATCGATTGGCTATTCACTGTTTAGTTCTTGTCTTCAAATAGTTATGCAATTATTAAATTCTCTTAATCCTTTTTCATTATGATGTGACCCAGACATTTTACCTGTTTACCTGATTGTAAATATAAACGTCCTTTTCATTTCCTAAGAAATTGTTCCATTTGGCTCACATCTCTGTTGGATGATTGATGTCACATAATACTACACCATGATAATTTTTGCTTCTTAGGTATAAGGATAAGCAACATCCAGCAGCAAGGCCTTTGATTGGAAGATTTTGGGGACCCTGGAATAACCTCTTCATTGGCGTGGTTTCCAGGTTCACCCTGACGAGGTTGGTATCACCTGTTAGTGTACCAGGTATGGACAAATAGTTATATCAAAAATTGAGGTCAAAACATTATGAAAGAATAAAATTTTATAGTAAAAATACCAGCATTACATTTCTTTGAGAGAAAGAATGTTACCACTAATATACATTTTATAAAAGATATTATTAATCCTCCCAAGAAACATGTCGGCATTAAATACCGCAATGGGTTGATATGTTGTGAAAAAAAATCAAACCAAACTAATCTTTGCTTCTAATAATCATTCTTATTTGTTAATACATGTAACCTTTTAAAGTTAAAACGATTCTAATAATAGTAAAAAAAGAACATATGTTCTCTTACGTAATCGAATATACTGGTCATGAAATGAGATGGCGATCCTTGCAGATGATATAGATATTCATAGCTAAGATACTGTCTTGGGTATGACGATAAACTCCATCTGCATCCTGGGTAAGACGATAAACTACGTCCAGCAGCAAGGCCTCTGATCAGGAGGTTTTGAGAAGCATGAAACCACCTCTTAATTGCTGGTGATCTCAGGTCCACCTGACCTGGGGTGGTAGCACCTGTTAGGGTCCCAGCTATGGACAAATAGTTGACACCCAAACTTGTGTAAAAATAGGTTTTAATACCGTGTAATAAAAGAAAACCTTACCAAAATAATTTTGAAGGAAAATTTATTTAAAACAGCTATACATTCTTTGAAAAAAATGTTACCAGCTATAGATTTCTTCAAAGAAAAATATTCCCAGAAATAGATTTTTGAAGAAAAACATATTACCAGCAATAAAGATTTTGTCTGAATTAAATGACCCATTGAGTTTGATATGCCGTAAAACAAACCAAACCAAATCATAGTTAAGATACAAATTATCTTGAACATAAAATAGAACATTATATAAATTTCTGTTGGCAGAAGAAATGGCTGCCGAATATTTATTTTCCTAATATTATTATTCGCATTCCAATCTTCTATGTGTCATGTCCATTCAAGATGGATGTGATCATCGCTCTGCACAATTTCCTGCATTTGTAGCTCTTAATAAATTTTGACTTTATATTATGTCTTCTAAACCTTGTTCCGCCTCCATTTACTCAATATTGCCATGTTGTTCATGCATTGTTTTCCTCTGGCCCTCTTTCCATCAATCTGTCATGTGAGCACCATAAATCCCTAACGCTTTTTCCTCACTATATGCTCAATCAATTTCAACCGTCTCTTCCTATAAGTATAAGTGTTTTTTTTTTTGTTTCCATTATCTCTAATTCTTGGTCGTTGTTCAGCCAAAGTTATTTTCAACATCCTGCTGTAGCACCATATTTCTGTTGGGCCATGTCTCTTTATCTGTAGGGAGAGTGTCCAGCATTCACTATCACGTAAGAGGTTTGATATTACATAACCGTTCAGTATTGTTTTCTTTGTTTCTAAAGATTTTTTTTCTGTTTCTTTATACTTTGCTTAGCTTTTAGCACACTATCAAAATACGCCTTCGGATTTCAGCATCGCATTTTATTTCACTTCGCAGATAGTTAAATTACTTTCTTGTTGGTTTGTCCTTCTTTCATGCAGTGCCCCAGACACTACGGCTGTCTTCTGATTACAAATATACGCGTCCTTTTCGTTCCATTTGAGCCCTGTGTTCTATCCATTATTTTTAGCAACCTTCTGTAAAATCACATCCTTGAAGCTAAACGTTTCTTGTTCATTCTTGAGAAAATTGCTCAAGATTCACTGCCATATTGGATGATTGATAGATGAATGATATACACCTATAACAAAATTGAAACCAATTCCCAAATACAAATATATATATATATATATATATATATATATATATATATATATATATATATATATATATATATATATATATATATATATATATATATATATATATATATATATCTTTTTTTCAGTACGAGTTTCGATATGATTTCTAAGTTTTATCTTGATTTTCTCTTTTTTATAAAGTTTTTGGCATGTATTCTGTTAATCGCACTAACTTTATTGGATTTGTATGTGTGCGTGCGTGTGTGTGTGTGTCTGTATATATATATATATATATATATATATTTGTGTATATATATATATATATATATATATATATATATATATATATATATATATATATATATATATATATATAGTATAATGAGAAGCCACGTATACTTTCTTAATATGTATATATAAAACATTATAATTTTCAATTTGAAACTTTTTATATATATATATATATATATATATATATATATATAATATATTATATATATATTATTATTTATATATTACATATATATATATATATATATATACACACACTAGTACCAACTATATATATATATATATATATATATATAGTTGGTACTAGTGTGTCCTGTGATTTAATTTTCAGCTTGATCGCGCCAGTTTTCTTGCTGCTGTTAGGTGTAAACATGGACGCTCCGCTAGCAGTTAGCATCAAGGAAGAACAAAAGCCACTGATCCGATTTCTTTTGTTGGAAGGTGTATCACGTACTGGCATTCATCGGAGGCTTTTATCACAAAACTGCAACAGTTTAATACCGCGTAGAACTGTGTATATGTCGGTACGAATTTTGAAGGTCGCCGTGCAGTCGATAATGAAGAAAGATCTGTGTAGTTTAGGATCATTATTATTTGTTCGTCCTTGGATCCCAAGAGAACATGACGGTCTAGCAGGATTTGTTATTAGTGGACATAGATTTAATTATGTAAGACACGGAATCGACTGTGATTACAGCAGGCACAATATAAAAAATATGCGGGAACCCCTCCCAACCGTAATTTTAATATTAACCGTTTGCTTATAAGTTAATATTTGGCATCCATTTATCGCGCAGCTGCTTGAAATTTACGTGACATTTAACTTTAAACATTGTTTTCAGAAAAATAAGTTTCTCAATACTAGTATCTTTTATCGGTCTTCCCACTAGTGTCGATAGTTTCTTTCAAAACCATCAAATTGAAGTAGTGTGATATAATGATGGTGTCATTATTTTCTCATCGACATTTTTGTGATATGCATTTAAGTTATTGCTTAAGCAGAAATTCTTTAAGTGATGTGTTTTCATAAACAGTATTAATAACTTAAATGCCTTAAAATAATGGTCGGATTTTGTCCATTTCATAATGTGTGACATCATTTTGTTTACATTTGGATACGCTTTGAGCAGATATGAATGTACGTGAGAGATTCCAGGAAGATTGAAGTTTATAAACAATAAAATCGATCTGGCTAAACAAACGATTCTCCGTGGCTTGATTGGTTAAGGCACGTCAGGCTAAATGACGGTTCCATATAGGATACAGTTTCGGTTCCTGTCGGATGACGAATATTTTCTATGACAATTTCTCGGATATTCAGTCCGGCAAATGTTGTTTAATACTGTTTATTATAAACAGAGCATTTACTTAAATATTTGTATCTTTGAAAAGAATGTAGAAGCATAAAAATGTCTTAAAAAAATTGTCGGACTTTGTCCATTTCATAATGTGTGACGTCATTTGTTTACATTTGGATACGCTTTGAGCAGATATGAATATACGTGAGAGATTCATGGAAGATTGTAGTTATTACATATTATATAATAGTAGCAGGCTTCGCCCGCTCGTTATTGCTTCGCAATGTAAGATATATTCACTATTTAAAATCTTTGAAACAAAAATTTTACATGAGCATTTCATTCATAAGTTGTCTTGTTATAGGAAAGGTAAGTTTACAAATAGATGCCAACTTGTTGACAACCAAGTAAAATCAAATTTCTGCACTATATAAGACGATATTCCTAAACAGAACTATTTTTGATATGAAAATCAAAACAATCCCCGAATAAAAGAACATTACTGAAACAGAGATTTAATGAAATATACTTGTTTAAAATCAAAATATAAATTAGTTAAAGCTGAGAACTTATATTGCCTAGAAGTAGATAATATATAAATAAGTATTTCAAATCGTTTTTAAGTGGGAACAGAAGAATTATAGTTAAGTATTTAAAAGCTAAGGTTAAACTTAAATTCACTACTTAAATTCAGCGACCAATTTTGAGCTCTTCTGTAGTTTATTCATGCCTATCGAATCGATTCCTCCCTAACTATTGTAATGATAGCCAAACCAAGAGTCCTTCACATGTTAGCTTAAATAAGCTAGTTTGTAATAAAATGCACAATGCAATTTTCGAAACAAAAGGAAATTAAGAGTTACTCCCTTTAAACCAACAAGGTAACGATAATGGCTAGTATAATATATTAATATATATTTTAACCTCGCCTTATCTGGCAACCCTGAATCTGAGCTCAACGAAAATCGTTCCCTGCGCCTAACTTTTCTAGGGCGTTTGAATCATTGAAATCGAAACCAGTGGGAGCGGAGCAGTTGTTTGGACACACATACGCACAAACACACATATCTACACTTTACTTTATATATATGATTATATCTCTATAATAAGCATAAAAAAAGAAATATCATTGGTTTTCTATTTTGTCAGTGATGTTTTTTTCCAAATGAAAGTGGTTCCCTCCAACTCCAGAAGAAACTGACATTGTACAATGTCTCTGTCCTTTCAAATATTACCCTCATCTTGTCCGCTTGTATAAACATCTGTCAGAATTAATTACAAGAAACAAGCTAACTTTTTTAAGTAATAAGTAAAGATGTCTCTTTTGATTTAAGTGTGATGCGATAATTTTATAATTCTGTAGCTTAAAAGTTCTGATGAAGGAAAAGTTAGTTTATTTCGCTAGTCAGGTCGGAGACAACATTTGCTAAAATTTTACAAAGAATATAGAAATGTCTGAATTGAAATGAAGCTGAATAATACTCCAGTTTTATCTAAAAACAAAATTTGATAATTTGGTTATAAAATAATAATACTTCTTTATTTATTCAAAAAATTCCAATTATTTTCGTTGGAAAATTATTAAAAAAATTCTTTGATGCATTCAGTCTGAAAACTAATAAATTGATCGTAATGTCTTTTTTGTTCTTTTTAATACTATATGACGTACATTTCTTTTGAGTAATAACCGTTCTTTCCTATTTGCGAATGTATCATTTATTAATATTAATCGAATATAGTCATTTTATTGCTATCGATTTTCTTTGAGTATTTATTATTTAAATTCAATAAATGTCAACGTCCATTTCGGTTTTGTTTTTTCTTTTACGCAAATATATTATTTTCCAGTCGGTGTAGAAAACAGACTATGTATCCAAAGAACAGCAGGTTTTGCACTTTCATACCATTTGAAAGCCTATTCTAACCGATTTTAATGTTTACTGTCGATCCCTGTATCCCACAGAAATCTTGATTGGTATGCCTGTTAGAATTAAGTTGGTCATAATAATTTATATTCGTCGCCGAATGGTTGAACGTTCGCTTTCTGGCCATGGAGATCCGGGTTCGAATCTCACTTGGGTCGATTTTTCAGTTATTTTTTGAAGTTATCGTTCTTGATATGTGGACGATCCACTGAAAGTACCTGCAAACCATACCACAGTTGACCCAGGCATTGTGAAGGAAATTGGGTAGACGGAACACTTGGGACCGTTGATAGCTGTGCTAGCCCGAGGTCACAAGTCATCGTGACCGAGGGTTTGAGTGTGCTTGTGTTGTTTAGATTCTGGATCATACTAGATAACACGCTCTCTCCCAGAAACTGTACCTAAGGTCTGCTCAGCATAGCGGCAATATAAACCACAGGTTTGCTCTGTCGGTGTTGAACAAGTACAAATGTGCCTGAGAGAGTGTCTGCAATAGGGATTTGCTAGCCGCCTTAGTAGACGGATATCCTAGAATACTAGTGGTCAGTTATATTAATAATAGCAATAATAATTATAATAATGATAATAATACTGGTATGAACACCACCCAGACCCGCTTACGGAGATAGGACCTGTTACAATTCTATGGGACTACACAATATACACTGACAGAACAATCAAGGCCAACCGACCAGATATTGTTATTAAAGACCACAAACAAAAACGGTGTCTCCTTATTGATATGGCAGTCCCTGCTGATATTCAAAAAGTTGTCAAAGTACAAGGACCTTGAAATAGAAATCTCGAAAATGTGGCATATGGGAACATCAACAATCCCTGTTGTAGTTGGAAAAGATTGCAGTAGACTAATTGAAGGGATTCCTGGAAGTCCATGCCTCAAGGAGATACAAAAAATTGTTCTGACAAGTACAGCCCACACCTTACGAAGGGCTTTATCTATGTAATTTAATTTTTTTTTCTTGTCAGTGGAAAGTCATGACGCCATTTCTAACCTTAGGTCCCTGGGCGGGACCCGGAAAGAAATGTGTAAACGCCAGAAATCAAAGAAAATAATATTAATAATAATTATAAGTATTATTATTATTATTATTATTTTCTAAAAATTGAATATGCGACTAGTTTATATTTGTTGCGGGGAAGCAATGGGTAACCTTGAAGACAGAACCATTTTGTTTCTGTCAGGGTTGTGGATGTTGTTTTCTAATTTAAAGTTCGGAAATGGCATCATGACATTTTCCATTGAACATATAAATAAAACAACTTTAGAACACACTCGCTAAATTCAACTACAAAGAAGAGATTGACTATAATCAATTTACATATCTAGTAACTTTTAATTTTTGCTGTTACTAAGGCAACAGGAAGAGAAGACTGAAATTAAAAGTTAAATAGACATTGCTGATAGCTGTCGTTGTCAGTGTTGTAATGAAACGCTTGTGTAGCAATACGATTTCTTACACATCCTTTGGAGATAAGTAGATAGATTTATTTTCCTTCTAATCCACTTAATTATCTGAGGTTCTTAGGAAATTAGTCTCCAGTCAATCTTTGAAAAAAATTAGTTGTCAGAGTTGTAAGAATTTCCTGTCTCCAGCTGCCTTTGAATTGGCAAACATAAAATTTTGTCAATGATTTTAGATAATCATAAATGTAATCCTTTGAAGAAACTGAAGTCCAATGGGTGATCTCTTGTTCCGGAACAAAAAGGGAGGGATAGTGGTGCTAGGATCCATGCTAGTATCCATATAAGTAGAGAGAAAGATACAGGTGACCAGTGAGTGAGTAGGTGGCCAGCGGCTATTGATGAAGGAACCAGCTAGCAGTGAGAAAGATAGCAGTCAACCTTCGAAGCCGAAGGATAAGATTGCCGGTTTAGTGAGAATTCGTATTGTGTCTTGGAAATCATTTTTCATTATTTTTCTTGAATACGGTCACGAGTAAGGAGACAAATGTGTGAACATAGCGAATCAGGTGTAAAGTTGTCTAAAAAGTAAAAACCGAAAGAGTGTTCCACAACGGAAACGTGCGAGAAAAGCAACGCATACCATAGAATGTATGCTTACATCTAGTCAATTCAGCTGTAAATTGACGAGATATCTCAGCCAATCTAATAATGTGATTAAATTCCTAAAGCCTAGTTACCATAGTGGAAAGTAAATGAAGCCGAAATGTCAGCCCAGGAGCATTAATATTACATTAATTACAGGTGTTAAAATTATCCGCTATCAATCCTAGTTTTCTGAGAAACTGTCATAAATTCTATCATCCTCAAATGGTCGGTAATTACTATCGATTTCCTCCTGTCAAGCACGAATGCGCATCGCTCCCAAAATGGCGTTATGTAAGGATGAACAAACACAAACGTGACTAAGCAGGCGTCTGCAATAGAGATGTGCTAGCCGGCCTAGTAGACAGGTGTCCTTGAATACGAATGGCCATCTATTATTTATGTATGTATGTATGTATTATTATATTGGTGTCGTACTTTGGCTTTAGTCAGTCAAGTGTCATAAGTGATACATGCTTGGGCGATCATGTGTCTTTCTATACATGACTGAAGATTTTCCGGAGTAGTTTGGCGTTTCATTCTACGGTAGCTTGGCTACCAACCAAGGCTATGAAAAAAACAGTATTTCCTGCTACTCAATCTATACTTGAAGATAGAGACGAGCTTCATTGATACCTGACTTAGTCAAAGGAAATTCTGTTCTTGTGGCTGATGCCAACAATTCTCATCAAAAGCCAATATGTTTACGAAGAATCCATGGAGGGTGTAATTCTTGGAGCTCAACATTATTTGTCTCAATTCTAATTATACCTAGACGCTTTTTAATTTATAGGTATTTATTAAAATTAATAGGAATTAGCGATCATAGTATTTTAACAAGTATATAAATAATTATAATAAATTAAACTGATCTCCGTATCTGTATTCACTAAGTAAATCTTGACTAACAGTAGAAAATATTATGTCTATATTTCTGAGATGAGGTATTATGTACAGCATTTACATTAGTCGGACTATTGTCTTCATCTTTGTTGCCATATTTGTCACAACGTTTCGGCCGTTGTACACTCCGGCCTTCTTCAGGTGGTTGGAATTTCGAACTGAACCCTTTATTTCGATCACTGGGGTAGACTATTCTAGTTCCACGTGCCATGTTTGATGGATGTCAGTTATCAGTTATCAAGTCCTCAAGGACACATGTCACAGTTGATAAAGGTGTTGGCTAGATCCAGTGACAGACCCAAAGAAGGTGAGTTCAATTCCTGGTTAAGGCAGTGGAGAACTTTCAGAGGGAAAGTTAGCAGGAGATAACTGATAACTAGATAACACGCTTTCTCCCAGAAACTGTAACTAAGGTCTGCTCAGCATAGTTGAACCAGCGCCTGTAATAGAGATTGGGTAGCCACCCTAGTAGACGAGTATCTTCGAATACGAATGGCCAGCTATTATGTATGTATTTTAATGTTTTCGTACATTGACTTCAGTCAGTCAGTTAATGTCATCAGCAATCGTGTCTCTTTCTATACATGACTGAAGATTTACCTGTTGTAGGTTGCCGCTTCTTTCTCCGGCATCTTGGTTGCCAACCAAGGCTATAGAACCGAGTATTTCCTGCTATTCAACCTATGTCTGTAGGTGGAGAAGAGCTCGATTCTCAGCTGACTTTGTCAATAGAAATTCTGTTCTTGGGCCTGATGCCAACAATTCTCCTCAAAAGTCAGTATCTTTTCGGAGAATCCTTGGAGAATATATTCCTTGGAGTTCTACATTATTTGTCTAAATTCTAATTATCCCTAAGGGCTTTTGTAATTTATAATAATAAAGCTGAACGTGTTTATGCATTTGCTTGTAATGGGCGAAAGCTCAACCACTTACTGTTTATAAACGACTTGAAATTGCCAGGATTCAAAAGTCTTTTAGATTCTTCGATTTAGACGCTTCCTCTGTTCATTGCCGAATAAGCAATGACAAATATACCATACCAAGTATCAAGAAACGAAAAAATAGTTCAGTTACCTTCTGAAAAAATAATGGCATCTTTGAAAGAGGGAGAGAACTATTAATGTATTTGCATTCTACAGGTCAATTATTAGTACAGTTATTATATTACTTTTTTTTTTATTTTTGTTGTTTATTAGTTTATCTCAAAGTATCAACCAAGTCAGAAATGACAGCATGAGATTTTCAACTGAACATTTTTATACAAATAACAGTACACATATTTGATATAGTTAATATATTCTGTATGGTGGGAGCTGTATTTATAAGAACAGTTTGTTTGCATGGGTTGTAACAGCAAAATTCATTTTGATTCAATTAACTTTCAAATTTGAAAATAATAAAATGTATTGATGGTATTTTTAAAAAAAAGTATTGGTAGTAATTTTACTACCAAAATATAGTGCTTGTAATGTTTTTTATAAAAATGTATTACTATTAATTTTACTACAAAAATATTTTTATACTTGTCTTTTAGGCTTGTATTGATTGTCATTTTGGTGTAAAATTATATTTCTGGAAATATATGTTTTACTGTATAAAAAATTATTGCTGGTAATTTCACTACCAAAATGTATTATTGGCAATATTATTTTAAATATGTATTTCTGTATTTTTACTCTCCAAATGTAGTTTTATACAAGAGTTAATCAAACATTTTGCCAAAACATTTATGTATTACGAGAGCTGATAATTTTTGTCATTTCTTCGTACTTTCCTAGTTATTTTTTTCTTTTGCTTGGCCTTTCAGATTTTACCCATAGCTGTGACACTAACAGGTGCTACCGAGGAGCAATAACAATTAAAAGGTTTTTCCACGCTCCCCCTAACCCCAAATCTCCCGATCATAGTCCTTAGTGTCGGATGTAGTTCATCGTCGTACCAAGAACCAATGATATACATAGTTTTATAATGTGAGTATTTGACAGGGAAAGAGAGACAATAGTTTGAAAGTACGTAAAGTTAGCTTTTCCCGAACCATCATTGGTATGAAACTGTCTTACTTCTCAGAGCGAATTTTAACTTGGTTTATCCGTTTAAAGTTATCAAGAATAAGACTAGCTTTTTGTATAACCGAAGAGAAGATTGTAATCTGTATTCACCTCTGATCGATATGATTTAGTGAAGAATAACTTTATCTGTCATTTACTGATATAAAATGTCATTTTCTTTGTTTTCGTTGTCCCCGGATATCAATTTGAAACTGATTGTTACTGCCTATGGAACAAATTAGTTGTCTTGTAGGCTTTGAATTTCAAAATATTTGCCAGATAGGTTTTCCCTGTTCCCCACGCCACCTACGGGATTTCTTCCGGTGGTTGGACCAAGGAAATTAACGACTGAACAAAACAGCATAATGCTGTCTGCTCAGTGTTAAAACTTAGTGTTTATTCATTCAGGAAAATAAAGCCAATACCAGCGTGTACTCATTCAGAAGATGCATTTATTTCCAACCCGACAAGAAGTAAACGTGACGCAATGTCTATAAATTAGAGTAACGTGTCTGCATCAGCGAAATAATAGAGAAATTGATTTTGTGTCGTGTTTTAATGTTCATAAATCTTTGCCGCAGCCGTTAGCGAATACTACATGCTCGATAATATAATTGCAAATGTACAGTGCAATTGCAATTTTTGGTTACACTAATCAAACATCAATTTATATCATTGATACTCCGGAAATATTGCTATCCTTATGATTTCTGAAAGTTACAAAGGAATATTGTAAACTAGACGTCTCATAAAAAAGCGGGAAAAATGTTTGTGAAAACATTTTTCATATTGGCATTTAATATAAATTCATGAAGATATGACATTCGTTAAATTAGAAAAGTATCAATTATTTTAGTGGGATTCTGTTTGTTTTGTTTTACGGTATATCAACCTCAATGGGTTATTTAATGCTGAAAAGGTTTTTTAGGAGAGATTCGTATGAAAAGAATATGTAAGAAATAAGTTTTTCGATCAAGTTTCATTGAAGTATTTACGTAAAGAGGGATTTTGTTGCGAATCTTATGCATTGCTGGTATTTTAACTATAAAAATGTATATGTATACTTTCGTAGTGTTTTCTTTTGTTTGGGTTTCATTATTTCCTCATAGCTGGAACCCTGTGCTACCACCCAGGTCAGTGTGTACCTGGAAACGAATGCAAATAAGATGTAGTTTCACGCACCTCAGAAACTTCCGGATTAGAGGCCTTGCTACCGGATGTAGTTTTATCGGCATACTCAAGAACTATTTTTTTACATATTTTTAGAAGTGGGTGCTCTCTTTATAATACAAATACAGGGTCAAAACGATACCTGACTTCTTAAAGGTTTATCTGTACAAATTTTGAAACAGTGATGCGTAAATGTTAACTGTTCTGAGTTCTGTAGTTATCGCTTTTATTTTCTGATTATGGCGTGTATGGTCGACCATACTTTCAAACAGAGACACGTTATGTAATATTTTATATACATGAAAAATAAAATAATTTAAAAAAACTTGAATCGAATTACCTTATATTAAACATATCAATTTTTGATTAGTACACAAAGTTTTCATTTAATAGCAATATAATATTACCGGATTGAATTAATGCAGAACTTTAAAGGATTTTTATATTATAAGTGATAATTAATTAAAAAAAAAGATTGAAATAAATCATGTAAAGTTCATTATTCATCAATTTTTTTTCTTAACAAAATAGTGTCCTTAATAAATCTTATGTATAAAATTAATTTAAAGCTTTTCTAATTAAATATTGTCATAGTTATATTGCAATTTTTATTTTACGCTTCTGGGCAGATTTTCGAGAAATTACCAGTAATTTCAAAGAAAACGATGATTTACATTCTCCAAGGAGTCCTGATTGTTAAAAAAAAAAACAAATATTGAGATTGAAATTTAATTTCTCGAAATGACATTAAATTAAATAATTACCCCTTACCAAAATGTAACTAATGACCGATACAATGATGCAGACGTAAGGAAAACCCAGACACCCCTTTTCCAGTTGAAGTAGATTTATCTGTAACCATGGAAACGTGATTTTAGCTGTGTCTTTAAAACCCAGTAATTTTAAAAGTTACTCCAAAATTCACTTGTGGATGACATGGAACTAATGTCTTTAATTTAATTGCAAAATTAAATTCGTAGCTTTTAGCTTCCATTTTTGAAACATGGTTAGAACTGTGTAGCGGAAAAAAAACATATTTTAAATCAATTAATTTATAATATATATATATATATATATATATATATATATATATATATATATATATCTTGACCACTAATATTATATTATATTATATATATATATATATATATATATATATATATATATATATATATATATATATATAAATTCCCAAGAAGAAAAAATCCAGATAGAACACAATGTCCACGAGAGAGTAAGAATATAATATAAAAGTCTCAAACCTACAAATTCAAAATTGAATTTTGAATTGGGAATTTTGAATTTGTACGTGCGATGAATTGGCTCGTGATTACAATTCTAATGTAATGAATTATAACCATGGGATATTAGTGTTTGAACCTTTTTTTATATATATATATATATATATATATATATATATATATATATTACTTGACTATTACCCCATTTCTTATTTCAGACTTTGAGTTATGACACTTTGTGACTTCCACGTGACTTGTCTGACCTTTCAACCACCTGATGAATATTCACGAACGTTCTCAATTTTCATAGCCTTGACAAGCAAAGGCATACTTACTCTAATATAAACATGTGCAAAAAATAAATCCTTAATTTTGCTTCGATAATGTTCTTCGGAGGACAAAATGTGTCAGCTAAGATTAGTTTTTCCTCTTGTCTATTTATTCATCGCTTACTAACCTTTCCCAGTTTACATGAAGGTAAATCATTCTTGTTAATATTGCATATTGACTTTCTTTCTCACTCTGGCTACTCTATGTGACCAAGTTATGTTCCCGCCAATCTCTTCCGAACAATGGTCGGAAAATTTCTGAAATCACCTTCAAGCTATGAGAAATGCTGCTTATATCAATAGAGGACACTGAAATCAAATGGCAAATATTCAAAGCAGTACTAAAGTGCGCTATTTCAATTTCAACGTATAACATATTCCTACAATATAATTCAACAAATATATATAGGAAAATGTGAAAGGTCATTGCCCGCTCCTACAATTATTTATATTTCTGTAATTACCTCGATGTTAAATTTTTCAAGCTATTTTAAATCATTAATCAGAATTACCTTTTTCATGTATAACAATACACGTGAAGAAGTCCAAAGAAAAGAATATATCAAGAAAACTTGAAGGTCGTACCAATAATAATCTTTGAAAATTGATGTCTTCCTGGAAAGACATACGAAATATTTCGCATAGAGTTACGTAATTGTAAATAGAAAGTGTCATGGGTCTTTACCTATAACAACAGAATGAACTCTTCCTAACACTATGTATACTACGCCTCTCAACAGAGAGGGTCGGAATCGAGTCAAGCTGATAGTAGTTTACTCCAAACCAGACTGACAGTCATAGTAACACTTTCCACATCTTGTATTATTATTTCGTGTAATATAACTTCGTTATTTTCTACTCTTGTGTATGTGTTGTTCTTCCTTGGTCCTAACCTGGACGATAATAGATAGATAGATAGATAGATAGATAGATAGATAGATAGATAGATAGATAGATAGTGTCATGGGCCCTTAACTATAACTACAGAATGAACTCTTCCTAACACTATGTATACTGCGCCTCTCAAGAGAGAGGGTCGAATCGAGTCGAGCCGATAGTAGTTCACTCCAAACCAGACTGACAGTCATACTAACAACTTCCACATCTTGTATTATTATTTCGTGTAATATACCTTCGTTATTTTCTACTCTTGTGTTCGTGTTGTTCTTCCTTGTTCCTAACCTGAACATAACAGAAAGAATTGGATGCTTTACCAGGAGGTTAATGAACGGTTACTAAGTGACTGATTTTCATGTAACTCCATCGAGTAATTTTACTGGCAGTGTTAGAGAGAAAGCTGATTCTAAGGATAGTGAGAGGCCCACAGTTGTAAGCCAAACCACTGATACAAATGTGGCGAAAATAGTATGTTACTCTTGTTTTAGCTAAATGAAGATTAGTTATTGAATACAAATTGATATGTTTTCAAGAGAGTCCCAAATATTTTTGCTTATTAGTGCAGTCACCTTGCTTTTCAAATTCCTGTGCAAAGCGAATAATAGCGCAATCGTAACAGGCACGATAAATATTGAAGGATAAGATGCTACCCCAAAAAGCGACAACTCTAATTTCACCCAGAATACAATGGTTTCTTAGTTATTGTGATCAGACTATCTAATTTGTGTATTAAAGCTATATGTTAGATGTTAAGCAAACGGACAAAAAAGACAATCTATCTACTTCTATTATTCTGATGAGCTCTTCGCCATGTTACCTAGACTTTAATAATTTAAGCGGAGATTAGAATGGAGACTTGGTCCCAGACATATACAGATGAGTTGGCTAGATGTAACCATTGGTTCTATGCCTACAGTTATTCACTGCTCAAATCACTTTCGGTTTTTCCTTCCAGCTCCATGATTTCCAGCCAACTATAATCCTCGAAACGTTAAATGCAATGTGAGTTCGCCTTTTACGGCCCTTCTTATTACACTTCTTTTGTTATTGCTCTTTAGTAAAGCTTTTTTTTCTAATTCTTCCATACCCAGTAACTCCTTGTGTCTTATTGGCTTTACAGGCTTTCTTGTGTTGGCATCAATTAAAAAAAAATACTAACTGGTTTCCTCATTATTAAAGAGATCGACATGTTGAAACAATACACCTGAAAACGCTGTTTTTCTTAATAAACGCTGATAACTCAGAGCTGTTTCTCTGCAGGTTGTTTGAGCACGCATCGCACTAATACAGGAGTATGATAGGTCATTTATGCAAGCATGTACGATCATGGCTTTTGTTTACAAAATGTGCTTTTACGTTTATTTCGTTATAATTCTTTATCTTTATTTTTGTCTCTCATATAATTCCAGATGTAATAATAGAATCGCCCAAATTGAGGACGGGGTAAAAGAAAATAGCGGTCGTTCTTGTCTGTCATTATTTTCCTAATTCGAGGGAACACATAACCGTCAACTAGAAGTTTATTGGTTGTTTACATTTGATCTTTTCATTTTCAGACTAAAGAATCGTTTTTTTTTTGTTTTGCAGCTCAAGAATCCCTCGTGTAGCAACTAATCTCGTATCATCTATCAGTTCATTCTTTCAGCTTAATTTTGATTGACCAACAGCCTGCTCTGAAGTGCAAGCACTATAGTAATTTTACTGAGAATCTGTTTATTAACCCATTACCTGCCATGAGCCCCATTTGGGAATCTGTTAAAATTAAACTCACTACATGTTATTCCTTGTATTTACATTGAATTATGTACATACATTGCATTTATAGAGGTATATTTTACAACACTTAGCCTTTAAAGTTTTTATTATTAGCCGTACGAAGACACTTTTTGTAGTAATTTCACGAGTAGAAAAATAATAAGTATTTTGAAAAGCATTTTTTTCATTATTTCTAATCAATATTATTTTTGATGTTTTATACACATATATATTTGATGTTCTAGTTACTATAAAACCGACAACGGTAACTACTGATTAAAACATAAGGAATAAATAAACACCTATGATGCCTGTCTGGGCCAAAAATGCGCATTAAAAAAATTGGCAGTTAATGGGTTAATTGAAATTAGTCTTTCTTCTTTCAGATGTAATAATACTATTTCCTGATCTTATTCACATGAGCAACAGTAGCTGCCTTGACACTTTGGGGCCTCTCAGTATATGTGAGTAGCACCATTCGCTCTTGCACACTTCATCGCCAGTAGTCTGCTAGGGCAATGTATTTGATACAGACAAGTCACATAGTCTACTGTGGTTGAGGATACTTACCTGGTATAGGGATTCTTCCCTGCGCTGGAAGTATCACGCCTACGACTAGCTTGGACTGGGTCGGGTCTGGACCAGCTATGAAAAGCCAAGACCAGCTAAGACTAGGTTAGACCAGCTCTGACCAGCTTGGACAAGCTATGACCAGCTAAGACCAGCTATGACTAGCTTAGACCAGCTCTGACCAGCTTGGACAAGCTACGACCAGCTAAGACCAGCTTGAACCAGCGGCCCGACGGAAAACATTCGGGCCCCCACGTTAAAATCCGACCTTGTGTCACAACTCGACTCAGTGGGAGGTCAAGTAAATATCTACTCTACTGTGGGTAAGTATCTTTGGATGAAAAACTGAATATGAACGTTTTATTCTAACTAAAATAGGACCAGTTAGAGTTAACTGGAAGTACACAAGCGAAAAAAAAAAAACTTGTATATTAAATAAAGATACTGTGAGTATGTAGAAACAGATGATCACCATCCATATAATTGTACGGAATTAATCTCCAGCGAATTTATTTCTCAATATGACGTGTGTTTTTTTAGGAAGAAATTTGCCAAAATCGACAGAACTGTAACAACTAACAACCCAGAAATAGTGGCCAGAATGCAAAAATGTTCATTGTGCTTTCTTATTGACATGGCAATTCTGGCAGACTTTCATGAAGCTTTGAAGATCTTCAAAAGAAAAAAAAATATAGATATAAAGGGATAATAAAGTGGACATTTTAATTACGTGGCACATGATGACATCTATAATTTTAGTCGTAATTTTGCACCACAAACTGTTTGGATAATTTCTTCAAAATGGTGACTGAAAGCATTCTTTGTCTCAAATACACAAAAATATTCTTACACTCACAGTAAATAGGTATTTATCGATGTAAAAATTATATACATTTATATGATTTTTTGGTTGAAAATGAAATGTGTAGGAGAATATAAAATTCCATGTTGTTACTTCGTACCTAAGGTTTATTAGAGATCCGGGAAGAAATGGAGATACAAAAGAAATCAATGGAAATATTTCTACTACTACTACTATTACTACTACTACTATTACTGCTACTACTATTACTACTAGTAATAATAATAATAATAATAATAATAATAATAATAATAATAAGAAGAAGAAGAAGAAGAAGAAGAATGAGCATTCTTATTATTACTAGTAGTCTTAGTCGTAGTAATTTCTCAGACAAGATCTTAAAATCTGTTAATTAATGCCGGGAGAGAAAGCCAAAATAAGTAACCGTATTAATCAATTTTATTCTAAGTGTTCTTCACTTCTCGTATTATTTTTGCCGTTCCTAAGAGGATTCATTTCTGTAAGAGTTCCTCTGTGCAATCAATGCCAATTTTCTTTATCCATGTCTCTATTCCGTGAGATACCGTACCAAATCCACCAATGTCATCTGGTATTCTTCATCTTTCAACGCCTTGCGTGGTCTAATTTCAATGCGTAAAGTTTCGTTATTATTATCATTAGTAGTAGTAGTAGTTTTCATTTCATTGGTGTTAGTAGTATTAGTAGAAGTATTTAGTGCTTGTAGAATTTGCTTTCTGTTTCGTACAATCACGTAGCGACCCATTACCCGAGAATTCTCAGTTAAGATTACAAATATATGCATTGTGTTGGTTCGATGTCTGATGTTAAGTGCCATATTTTCTTTACATTAACAACATTCTCCTGAATAGACGTGCATTTCCATAGAGTGACATTTTACATCACTTGTAAACAGATCTCGTTAATATTATTCTTTGCATTTTCTTGTGTCGAATCGGGCCTACAATTTTTATAGCAATATTTTTAAGGTGTCACACTTTTTATCAATTTTAACCCTCCAGATCGAATTAACATCCCGATTTGGGCGTATGTTGCGATTCGTGTTCCTATTTTCCCTATCGTTTCAGCGTCGCGTACTTGTTCTGTATATGGATAGGAGAGAAAATATTTTAATTTTGGTCTGATCTGATTCTTTAAAAAGATATTGCATTGCAGGAGGATGTAGATAATTTCTTGTGTGGTACAAGAATAACGCCAGCTTCTCGAGCTATAGATAGTAATAGCAGTAGAACCCGGCGTTGCCCGGGGATGTAACATTAAGAGATAGATCAAGTATCGACCATCATAAAGACTGAAAAATAAAATTGACAAAGATTATTGTTTAAGGTTGACGGACACGCATGTCTTAATTATTTTTTTTTCGAATTAGTCAAACCCAAACTCAAATAAAAACATTGTTTTCAATCGTTACGAGTCTACCGATTGAATAGAATTTTATTATAAACAATTGTCTTGTAAATGGAATTTTAAAAGCATTCTGAATGTAAAAATAAAGAAAAAAGTGTGCAAGACAATAAGAAACACTACCTGCCAAAAAAAGGTGAAGTTTTGTTGAAACCGGTTGAAAAATGTAGGAAATCCGATCTCATATATAAAGGAACACATACACACAAACAACCTGGGTTTTTGTAATAAGTATAACTCGATATGAGTTGTCCCCCTGACGACAGAATCTTGTTTTGTCGTGTTTTCAAATTAGTTTCGTGCAAAAACGATTGTGTTTTTCCGATCATTGGCGCTGTCAGAACCACCGCAAGGTAATTCTGTGAAGTTTTGTTGAAATCGGTTTAAAAATGTAGGAAATCTTATCCAATATATAAACGTACAGACATACACACACAATCTGCGTTTTATAATAAGTAAGATGTATGTGTTCCGCTTGACTCTCAATGAGAGCAAAAGCGTTTATCTTCACTGGAAAAAAAATCAGTGTTTTCTAAAGTCAACGAATACTCGTCACTTTCGTTATGCTCGTTGCAGTAGAGACTTTGTAATCGCAGACAAAATATAGTAACTATACTTGTGTCAGAAGCCTTCGAATAACATTCGCACTATATGTATTTTTTCGATAATACTGTCTCGAAATGTAACCACCGAACTGTGATCAGTATACAGATTAGTATAGATAATCGCGATTCGTATAGTAATTGAGTATAGAGGATAGACTAGAAATGTATGTATGTTTAGCTGGCCACTCTTATTCGAGAATACCCGTCTACTAGGGTGGCTAAACAATCCCTATTGCAGACGCTTCCTCTTTCGCATTTGTGGTTTATACTACAACTATGCTGAGCAGACCTTAGTTACTGGTTCTGGAAAAGAGCGTGTTAGCTAGCGTGAGCAACAATTTGAAGAAGGCCAGCACGCTCAAACCCTCGGGCACGATGACTTGTGACTTCGTGCTAGCACAGCTATCGACAGAACCATCTCCCCAATTCAGAAGTATGGTTTTGTCCGATAATAACCATATCAGGAAGTCTCCTTTCTGACAAACCGACCTCAGTGGGATTCGAACCCGGGTCTCATGGTCAGAATGCGAACGTTCTATCCACGCGGCCACGTTCCCAATTGACTAGTAAGAGCGAATAATTAGACGTCATGCTATTTTGTATTTATACGTTTCTCTATGGTCACATGATCTACTTAATTCAAAAATGGGATCGTCTGTGATTGCTCACTGGCGATCTATGTTCAAACTCAAGAGTCGGCAGAGAGATACATTCCTATATTTGATTTTCGGACATTTTTACATATTGAAAGAATATCTTCGTGTATTTTCCTGGTAAACACAATTCACTATTAGTCTTCAAGATCAAATTATGTCACGTTTTCCTTTTTTTTTTTTACAATACTTTTTAAAATTTCTGTGTAGTTTGGATTTTGACGTCATCAATTTGTAGCTCTCTCATTGGGCTGCCAAGCATGAGTAATGGATTCTCACAGTTAACAGTGTATTCTTCTTGCTTCCTTTACGTTTAAATTTCACAAGACATGTCCCTAGCTCACACTACGAGAGCATGATTATTACGATACGTCTTAAAATATACGAGGATAAATTAAAAATTTCAAATAAAGTTTATCAACGAATTATATTCGAGACGTGAAATCATGCGTACATTTAAACTCCTCTTTTAAATAACTTCATTGTCTTTTTACAAGTAAAGGGAGGTATGAAAAGTTCAAATACAGACTATGAAGTAAAGATGTTAGAGCTGTAAAATTCTGCAGGCGTTAATTTCAGCTCTTCTCATTAATACCGGCATTCTTTCTTTCCAGTTAGGAGGGTGAGCTAAAAAGTCTATAGGGTGACTATGGAGGAATGATTCCAGATCTGTGAAATATTACATGCATTAATTTCAACACTACGCATCAATACATGCATTTCTTCTTTCCGGGTATGAAGGTGGGCTGAAAAGTCTATAGGCTGACTATGAAGGCGTGATCCTAGAACTGTAAAAATCTTGTATTAATTGCAACAATTCTCATTAATACCTGCATTGTTTCCTTACAGGTATGAGGATGGCTGAAAAGTCTATAGGCTGACTATGAAGGAGTGATGCTAGAAATTATAAATATTGCATGCAATAATTTCAAACTTCTCGTTAATAATTACATTGTCTGTTTCCAGTTAGGAGGGTGGGCTAAAACGTCTATAGGCTGACTATGGAGGAGTGATTCCAGATCTGTGAAATATTACATGCATTAATTTCAACACTACACATCAATACATGCATTTCTTCTTTCCAGGTATGAAGGTGGGCTGAAAATTCTATAGGCTTACTATGAAGGCGTGATGCTAGAACTGTAAAAATCTTGCATGTATTAATTGCCAACATTTCTCATTAATACCTCCATTGTTTTCTTTACAAGTACAAGGATGGCTGAAAAGTCTATAGGCTGACTGTGAAGGAATGATGCAAGAAATGTTAAATTTTGCATTCAATAATGTCAAAACTTCTCATTAATAATTGAATTGTTTCTTTCCAGTTAGGTGGGTGGGATGAAAGTTCTATATGCTGACTATTAGTAAGTGATACTAGAAATGATAAATCTTGCATGCATTAATTTCAACACATTCTCATTAATACGTGCAATTTTTTTTTTCAGGTACGAGGCCAGGCTGAAAATCTCAGAGGCTGACTATGAAAGCGTGAGGTTAGAGCTTTTAGATCCTGCATTCATTAATTTCAATACTTCTCATTAATAACTGCATTGTTTATTTCCAGGTACAAGTGTGGGCTGAAATGTTTGTAGGCTGACTATGAATGGGTGATGCTAGAACTGATATATCTTGCATGAATTAATTTCAAAACTTCTCATTAGTAGCTGCATTTTTTCCAGGGACTTTCCTCTAAAAAATACATCATTTCGTCACATTCCATAAGTGTATCTTAGGCATTCTACCAACATTTCCCCCGACCTTCGAATTACAGAGTTCAATGTAATCTACATTAATTAAGAGATGCATAGCACAAAACTTCGAAGTTCTCACTTGATGGATGAAAATTTAGGGCTGAAACTAAACTATCTGCCCAAGCACTCCACCAAGGAAAAATAACATTATTTTATTTACATGGATATTTACTGAGATTAGCTTGGTGATTTCAAAAGTTGGATTGATCTAACGTTTTATAATTGATGATAATTTCCCTCTTGTAACACTTCATGCTAAATTCACCATGATTACTATATTACCGGCATCATAACATTATCACGAGAGAACTAATTCATGTTCCAATCATTACTTTATAACTAAACCTACATACAACTCGGTCATAAATATTTAGAATTGACGCTACAGCATCATCCAAATGTACATTCCCCATGAAGCGGGGAAAAAATCTCCGATCTTTTTTGTGACACTGTGGCTTGTGCTGAAAGTTCAACATCCGTATTCTTAATCTATATTACTATATTTCTTGCATTTCAGAAGAAACAAAATCCCAAACCCCAAAACGATAAGACTATTGAATTATAAGTACTCGGAACAGACAACATGTCTACTGGGAAATTATAGCGGATATATAAGCAATCATTGTCTAAGGCAACATCACCAGGGCCTTTTTTTTATCAAAGTCGGTGTGACTCAGTTCTCTTAGTTTAGTATAGCATTTGTAAGTATGATAGCAATGACAAAGAAAAGAATCAATACGCGTCGGGATCACCTGACAATAATGTACAATCGCACACAATTTGTAGAACACGGTTAATTATTGTAGAATAAAATGAACAGGAAATAATTAGTATTGCAGGGTGAGCTTCTTTTTCACATGAATAAAAATAACAACAAGGAAATAACACTAAAACATGTTAAATTGTAAATGAAAATCATATGAATGTATTTATTTGTGTGTACTGGTGTGTTTGTGTGTGTGTTTGTGTGTGTTTGTGTGTGTGTGTGTGTGTGTGTGTGTGTTTTAGTTATATGTGTGATGTCCTTGTCGCAGCGCCAGCTGTGACGTCCTTGGTCGCGGCGTCAGCTGCGACGTCCCTAAACACAGCCTTCGCTCGCTCCTCGCTGCTCCGTTCGGGTGTCGCGGCTCCAAACGTGACGTCCGCCTGTCGCGTCAGTCGTGTTGTCTCGTCCTGTGACGACCAACTGGCTTGGTATCGGTCGCGGCACCCAAATGTGACGTTCTAACTTTTTTGTGATTCGGATGGGAATCTGGTTAGATTCGATATCAGCCTCGTCGTTCCCAACTCGCTTCCAACGCCTGGTTACCAAAGTAACTGCATTGATCTCCAGTCTGCCTACCCACGTAGTGAATTAATCTTAGGCAGACGAAATCAATCAGTAGTTGGGGCCGTAATGAAAATCGGGTTCAAACGGGGGTGACACTGCACAAATATCCATAAAAGAAAATAAAATGATAACTCAAAAATTCAAGGTATCAAAAAAAAGGATAACAAACTTTATGTCTAGTTGTTGGATACATAGGACTGCGTCTATTGCCCGACCCGTTCTATGGATTGTGACACGTTGTTTTCCGTTAGGCGAGTTTTAATGCTTCAAGTTGTTTGCTCTTTAAGAAATGGGTTTTTCGGTGTGTCTTCGGGCGAAAGTCGAAAGAAAAAAAAAACTTATTTTGGTGGTCTGGATCTAAGTCGTTCTTCAAATTAATTGTTCTTGGATTGAAGAGGAGTCCGGAATTTGCGTGAATCTATCAAGTCAGCTATCTGCGAGGTGGAACCAACTTCCACTGCGAACTTCGAGCTCTCTGCTGGAAGTGGAACTGAAACTCGAACTCGAACTGATTTCTGCTCGCTGTGACTTCGCTTATATGGACGCCGACCAAAACCGGGGTGGGTTTGTCGGCGCCGGGGGTCCTCGATAATTTTAAATACATATCCACCTCTTTTATTTTTGGTTAGAAATTTTCCACTTTTTTCCATTTTTGGAAGCCTTCTCTTACTCCCACCTTCTCACCATACTTCAGAGGGGCGTGAACTGCCCTCCCCACTTCTTCGTAGCAACCTCTCATACCCATCCTCTAGTTGGGCGGCGAAAGCCTCCTCCTTGCGTCACGTGATCACCACTCGACCAATGATGTCTAGTCGGGCGTGTACGATCCCGCGGCTTTGTTTCAGGAAAAAAATATCTTGCTTAACAAAAAAAATTATCTTTTTCTTTTCCTCTTCTTTCTTTTAATCGCAGTTATCATTTCCTCTAGCCGCAAACAGAACAATACGATCGATGGTGGTCATGACTCTTGTTCTCACCTGGGCTTCGTCAGTCATCTTATCGCTAATTATCAGAATGGGTGGTCTTTTTAAGAAGGCCAGACCGTCGCCTCGAAAAGAACATTTCTAGGTTCCCATTCATTTTTTGGTACATATTTCTGATAACATAGTTTTATTATCGCAGGCTAAAGATGTTCTGTCGAAAGAAATCGGTCAGTGGCCACCTCGTGTGCGGCTTTTGACACAATTAATTTTTCATATCTATCCAAAGCCCTGTAGTCCACCTGTTTTTTGTCACTTATCAAACTAACATTTTCATTTGGATTTTTCTTTGGCTAGTCAGTCTGTGGTTTGCCAATCAGATGCCTTCCCGCATTAGCGGTTTGTTTATGTATCCCAATAACACAGCCCGTCGTCAGAACACACCCGATTCCTTTATCCACTCATATTTGTTATTTATCAAAATATCCTTTATCCATTGTCTCTTAGCCGTGGGAGTTCTGCTTATCATCCACGCTTTGGGTGTTCGCCTCTCTTTTCCTTTTTTTTCTTTTTCTGCCTTGGTAAATGGTGCCACATATGTGTTTTAACGTTGCATATAATAGAGAAATAAAATTAGTTCATGTTAAGACAAGCAATGTGGCGAACAGAGGTAATGGATACCTTTACTCTTTTGGTGATCATAGTGAAAAGGGTGAGTTTGGGTGTTTTTTTGGTTGATTAACTAGTTTCTCAGGCAGGAAAGGTTTCCGTTGCATGCTTTGATAACTTTTCTTATTTTCGTTTTATTTTTTAAAAAAAATTAATGACATTTGTTTTATTTTTGTTTATTAACAGTATTTATTATTATTATTATTATTATTTTATAGTTTTATTTGTTAATAATAATGTCCCTACAGTATCCCAAAATCTCCATTCTGTGCAGAAGATCATACAGACATTACCATTTATTGACCTAATTGCAACGATATCTCAAACTTCATTCAATCTTTCAGAAACCAGGCAAACATTCCTGTCGTCCACTTTTATATGTGAGAAATCCCAGCCAGAAAAAGATTAACAATATTTTTCCTACTAAACATCGAAATTAAAAATTGGGAAATATAATCATTAATCATTAAAACTTCTAAGTTTATTAAGTGTAACTTTCAACTTCTGTGATCCGATTTTTTCTGATAAATAGTTTAACGTAAATTAATAAAAATTAAAAATGCAATTACTCCTGTCTACCTGTTGTGATGAAGGCCTAAACAAGAGCTCTCCGCAGGAGCTAAATTAAATGTTGCCCCAAAGGAAGGTTTTGAAGCTAGTACACACACTCTCACTCACACACACACACACACACACACACATATATATATATATATAGTTTTATATGTCATATTTAAATTTAGCAAAGTTCATATTTTTACTTTATTTGTATTTCTTTGTTTTTTCTAGAGTACTTTCGTATGTTGCTACCACCGTTTTCACACATTGTGTTTTGTTTAAGTGTAAATCATATATTTTATGAGAGAACGTCGGAATTGAGTTATGTTAATATCATTGCTTGTGTCATATAATTTAAAAAAGGTGTATTCTTGCAGCAATAACTATTTCAAACATGTTTTGTTGATTAATATCGACAAGTTCTCTTTGCAAAGACACATACACACACACTCGCGCGCGCATGGTTGGGTGTGATTTCACTTTTTCCAAGGGCAGAGAATCATTGATAGAATGCACGACACGTCTTTGCTGATGGTGCTTAAACCTGCCTTATTCAATTCGGATTTCCAAAAATGAATATTCCCTTGGGCTCTTTATGCATCCCAATACAAAAATCCTTATGTTGTTTCAATTATGTAAATAGGGTCCTACTGCTGAAAAATAAAATAACATAACAGGCGTTCTACGTTACAATATGCATTAAATCAAAACTTGAACTTGATACAATTATTCATTGAAATGAAAATTATAATAGATTTGTTGCATAAATATCTCTTGTAAATTTTAGGTGAAACAAGCCAGTACAATAATAGAGAAAAGATTTATTCCTCAAAAACGGCCTCAATATATTCCGCTGAATGAAAATATAGTACATTAGCTGAACAGATATTTGTTGAAGACGAAAATTATATCTGTAAATGGACAATATGAATAAAGACAAAAATGATAACATATCGTAACCAACGCGTCCCCCTGACAGATTTTATATATATATATATATATATATATATATATATATATATATATATATATATATATATATATACACGAGTTTGTCGTTGCTTTGAAATTTTCACGCAACAAAAACAGACTATCATTATTGTTTAACCGAGTATTGTTTGATATATTTAAATGTAATTGTCACCTTTGATAATAGATTATGTAAGCCGGAAGCTTAGATTGGATTTAAACATGTATCAATATGGTGATTTCCTTTCGTCTTCCAATGATAACGTGATTAAGCTTATCAGACAATATGAAAGGAAATTACTTAAAATAAATAGACAAAACTTGTCGATAATTTTTAATGAAATATGCATCAATGAAAAATTGCTGCCTATACACAATATATATATATATATATATATATATATATATATATATATTGAAAACTAATATTATCAATATATATATATAAATATATATATATATATATATATATATATATATATTATATTTGATAGCGATTTATACATGCTTCGTCAACAAGACGACAGACAAGGTAAAGCTATTAAGCATTTATTTAATTTTTCATGTGCTCGAACAAGTTTTTTCTGGATACAGAGTGTGAAAAATATGTCCAAATGTTCTGTAATTCCTAGCGCTTTTGGATATACATTTATTCCTCGATATTTGCGAAAAGCATAGCCGAAAGTTCTCGGAATTACAGAACATTTGAACAGTTTCTACACACTCTGTCTCCAGAAAGAAAAAAAAAACACTTTTTGGAACACAAGCAAAATTAAATAATATGCTTATTCGCATTA
>CAHIKZ030000784.1:920000-992500 GCA_903632075.3 Acanthosepion pharaonis | reverse complement strand
AAAGACAATGATTTCCATCAAGTGGGAATGCAGGAGGCAGCGAGGCATTTATTACACATTGTCAAGAGAACAGAAGATAGTTAGGCAGAACCCATCTTAATACCTATTACATGGATGCCATCGGGTCCATGTGCTTTATGGGGTTAAGATTAGAGATTATAGCAGAAGATATCGAAGGTGTTATATGCATAACATTCAACAATCATTTATAAGTGGGAATTAAGAGAGTTATATTTCAGATGAATCACGAGAATCGAATATATATATATATATATATATATATATATGAAGAAAAATATATACGGAAAAAACAAACAAAAATCTTTATATACAATTATGCTGTTTTAATGTTAATATGTCAACGTCGGACGTTTCGGTCTAATAAATCATCTTCAGGACATATTCATAAATATAACATTATCAATACAACATGACAACATATTTATGAATATGTCCTGAAGATGGTTTATTAGACCAAAACGTCCGGCGTTGACATATTAACATTAAAACAGCATAATTATATATAAGGATTTTTGTTTGTTTTTTCCGTATATATTTTTCTTATACTGTCGGATCTATATCCATATATTTGCCTATATATATATATATATATATATATATATATATATATATATATATATTCAATTCACCCCAAAGCAAGACAATAATGCCGCTAAAACGGAAGGGACAATTGGAAGTTAAAGCGATTGGAAAATCTTAAGAGGAACCGGAAACGAAATCATAAAATCTTCATAAGTCATAAACTGTTTCTGTTCAAAATACCTGCAAGGAGTTTTAACCGGAAGTTACGTTAAAATATCTAGTCCTATTGAAGAGAGAGAAAAAAATGTTAATTTAAAAAGATAAATAATTAGTGAATAAAATTTCAGAGTTTAGATTAGAAATATAATGACGGAGAACCGGAAATCCAATCGTAAACAAGCAAAAATTATAAAACTCTATTCATGTTCAAAAGTCCGAGCATGGTTGTAAAGGCGTCGATAGGCAAACTTATGTGCTGTTATTAAATAGGCGTTCTACTTGAGATAGTGGGTTATCTACCGGTTCAACAGATATTCTAAGTACGAAGCCTCATTGACAATTTGGTTTTTAAGGTGTTGAAGGTAGCAAATCACCATCGAGCTGTTAGAGAAAGGTCAGAGGTGAGATCGACTCACCACTACATGGTGATTGTCATTTTCACACAGCGGCCCAAAAGTGTATTTGTGGTGTAAATGTCATTCTCACAATACCGCGATGATTTCTATGTTTGCTCTCTCTGTATCTACAAGAAATCTATCTCCAATTTTGAGCTACCTTTAACCATAGGTATAGGTCACTTTAAATAACACTGATATATAAACAAATATGTCTGCATACATGCAAGCATTGTTTACACAATTTTGTACGAAAAATATTTCGAAATAATTCTATAATTCAAACGGGATTTTTTTTCAATATATTTTTTTATATAATGAAATGGATGAAGTTCGTCGATTATTTAATATATTTTCTGTTTATACGTTATTTTTATTGATACAATATATTTAATGATCAGCTTCAAATTAATATAAATTATATTTGCCGGCCGTAATGTTCGAGAACGTTCGTACAAAATATGTTCTGCGACAGCAATAGAATCTGTATACCTATACGGTAAACGTCATTTGATCTTACGTGCTATACCATTTAGCTACAGAGAAGCGTCAGGTTAGCAATGACCAAATTACTGTTCACAATCTTCGACTATTTTTCTCACTCGATCATATCTGCTGACGAAATGTATCTTAACGTAAACAATGACAACATATAATGAAATGAATTCAGCCCGACAATTATTTAATATATTTTCTGTTTATACGTAAAATATGCGTTCTCCGACAGGAATCGAACCTGCATTTGTATACAATTAAGCTACAGAGAAGCCTCTAGTTAGCAAAGTCCAAATTCTCTGTAACTGAATGATATAGAACACCAGATCAAATGAAGGTTTCAGTATCATAATACGGGTTCGATTCCTGTCTGAGAATGAATATTTTCTACGAATTTCTTCGAACATTCAGGCTTGTAAATATAAGTAATAGAGCTTAATTAAAAGCAGAGCATTTACTTAAATAAAATGTATCTATAAAAACGGATAAACAGGAAATATATTAAATATTTTAATATATAAAAATATTTGAAAAAAAAACCGGATGTCGTAGATATACCACCCACATTTTAAAGTTTGAAAACATCACCAAAGTAGCAAAATATATTTTTAATAATTTAACGTTGTTTAAACAAATTACTATATTTTGTATTTATTCATTTTTATAAATGACATCCTCCAAATGGTGATCTTTATGCACCATATAATTTTATAGATTTCTACAGTTTCCATCACCCAGATTTTCGAGAGCTTCCAGACCTTACAGGTGGCTTTCTTTTAAGCCCTGAAACTGTTGCCCTGTAGCAGTATGTTATCTATCCGGGTGAATATATTTCCTATGTAACAAGAAATGGGCAAGAAACGCTCTCTTTATTGCAATTACAGATTCGACAGTCTTAAAAACGTTTCAAACCAAACATACTTTGTGCATCTGTTCAAGTCACGACTGTTACTCTACGTATACGAAAATAAATAGTTATACATTCTTGGAATTTTGGGTACCCTTTAGTACTAGTGAGCTAGTCAAAATGAGCTAACTCATTTTATAGTTCACCAATCGAAGGCTTAACCAATCAGAAGTCTCAAAATATTCAATGCGACCTGTATAAAGGCGGCCATGTTTTTTTTTCCCCGAATATTCTCTGCCAACCTCTGATATCGAAGACTGAAGAATTGCAGAACAGCTGCTGGTAGTATTGGCGATATGGTCAGATCCAGTAGAGTGTCTGACTCGTGAGTATTAATCGTTAACGTTGTTTTATTGAATAGATTACATACTGCGCTGTATTCTATATTCATAGACTTGGCGAACATGGTCAGCATACATTAGGTAGATGACGACGCCATTTCCACGTGCTTAAGTTAAATATCACCCGGATGTATTTCAGCTGCACTATGTATAACATCAGTATAATTGATGAAAAAAAAAGAACTATTTCTTTCAGAAATATTGCGTTGGGTAAAAAAAAAATATTTAATTTATAAAAGAGTTTCCGATATTCAAAAAGATGAAACATAAAATCCAAAGAAAAATAATGTTGGCCCTGTTCTGGCGTCTGGGCTTCGGTCAATTTCCTCTTCTGCCTTCCGTCAGTATGGCTGATGCTATCCTCCTAAAAAGTGACTCATTATCCCCTCTCGTGTCCTGTAAATCTGGTTGGCACCCAGTCTACCGGTTAAATAAATGTCAACTTCCTGCTGGAACATCTTCTGCCTAGTCAGCCATGAATCGTAAGAGTAATAATCGCCCAAGTGTATCAGACATTGCACTCAACTGTTTCAATTTGATCGTTCGTAGAAATATTTACATTGTAATTTAAAGATTGCCACATGCACATATCTCATTATGTTGCTCTAGGATATTTCATTAGCTGTTTTGATCAAGCCACTGTTATTCTACGTATCAGGATTAACACCGTAAAAATAGTTTTCTCTTGTGCTTTAACTTGCGTTGAGAATGTCAAGAGGTAGCGAAAGCTTGACAAAATTAAAAACATTAAATATCTAACCGTCTTTTTTTGAATATTCCTATCAGTCATTTTATTACACGCGCACTCACACTCACACACACACACATACGCACACTCACTTACAAACACACACACGCAAAAAAAAAAAAATCTCCATAGACACTTAACTAGTCTAGACGATGTCATATTCCGCTTTAAATTTAGACACCCCAACCTTACCCTGACTTGACGTCTTTGAATGTAACTAAGATATTGATACACATTATTAACCCTTACGCCCCATTTCTTTAAATAATTGCTCAAGCCGTTACCATAGTTATTTTAATATTAATAATGAATATGCTTATAAAACGCGTAAATTTCAGGAATTAGTTATTCCAAAAAAAATTTCGCTTGAAGATGGAACAGAGCTTGGTACTTTAATTCAATTTAATTCAAATAATTATATCGAATTTTTCGGCTCTTGTTTTGAAACATGAGAATTCTTATGTAGCGTTAGAATCATATTTTTAAATAAATAATTATATTTATGCTCTACTCTTGTATCGAGCATTATTAAAAAAATAATAACAAAAATATTAAAGAACTTTGGATTATTTACCTAACGAGTTATTTCCTATTTACTATATATTTTTACACACACACACACACACACACACTTGTGTGTGTGTGTGTGTGTGTGTGTGTGTGTGTGTGTGTGTGTGTGTGTGTGTGTGTGTGTGTGACATTCCCGCACAAACATAAATGGGCGTATAGCTCTCAGAGTTAATGTGTAGAAAAAGACAATATGTATAAAGCAAAAAAAATAATATGAAAATTGTGTACTTTTAGCCGAAGCGTTTCGTCCCATATGTTAGTTTTCAAGGCAAAAAATGAAATGAATTTATTGAAACAATGTAACTATTTCAAAAAAGACAAACACAATCATCAAGCTACTAACGACATTTTGTTTTTTTTGTTTACTGATACCTTGTTTCAATAAAGTAATTTCGTTTTTGCCTTGAAAATTACACTTTGGACCAAACGATATGTTCCAATGTTCCATTATATTACTAATATATCTACTTATATTCAACTGGATCCTTTCATATTCACGTACAAGTTATTCGTGTCATTATTGAAGGACGAGAGCATATCGCTGTATTGATACATGTTATTTTATGTCTAGTACTTTCGACATACCACAATGTCATCATCAAAACAAATATTGTAGAATTCATCATTTTTAAATCAATATACTTTTTTTACATGTGAATTGAAGAACGCTGACTGAATATGTCATCACTTGAAACCGCTTCAGGGGAGGTAACTTAGTATGTTGTGTCGATGCGTTTTTAAGAAATATATATTATAATTATTACTGCATTTCTATGGAAAAGAACTCGGAATAAAATTATAAGTTTTATCACAGCGATTTTCACTTTTCCCTTAAAAATGACACCCAAAAGTTTGTCCGTGAATATAAAAGAATCCAAATTGAAAATAACTAGGAAAACTTATTTATATTATTCAATGAAAGACGTCTCAATGAAATCATGCTGCCAATATATATATATATATATATATATATATATATATATATATATATATATATATATATATATATATATATATATATATATAATACTGGTGGGAACACTATTCCCGTATTAATATTAATCCATCAGTTAAATAAAGCCAACCGCTTTGCAGGTTGAAAAACTGACCTTGTGTAACATATGTTGATAAAATTTTAAAATTCTACTATTCAACGGTTCAGTGTTTTCGCATCTAAAATCCGAAATCTAATAAGAAGAAAAATATATAAGTATTAAATTAATAGATAATTATGTTCCCTGCAAACCCTGTGAAATTTCTCCGTGTAATACGCTCGCGAATGAAAATGAGTCATTTAAATAACTCCGTAAGAGCCCATACACAACATCACGGATTCCCGTTATATATATATATATATATATATATATATATATATATATATATATATATATATATATATATATTGATTGATTTATTGATTTAAATGAGTTCTGTTTTTCCCTCTTCTAATTTAGAAGAGTTATTCGTTGAGAATATCCTTTTTGAACCTATATAAGTTTCCTTTGCTTTTCTCTACGAATGCACAGGGAAAATACTGATAAAAAATAGAATTAATAACTATAAAAAATCTTAACAATTTACATGCAAAAGAAAAAATTCAAGCAAACAACAAAAGATGCAAGAAGCCAAACAAGTTTCGCTGCTTTAAATCCTTATCTTTCCCTACGAACAAACCACCGCTTCCATTTTTGTCCAATTACGCCTTTCTGTTTCTCTTGTGTCATATACATGTTTACAATGAGTTTATATTTAAGATGTTACTTTTCACAGTTTCTTTTTTACTTTCTCCATTCTCCAACCCCTTGTATATTTTATATTATCTTTTATTTCCTTTTTTTTTTGTTCTTATTCATTATATTTTAAACATTTTTTCTTCCTTTCACTCGTACAACTTTTTCTTACTTGGTGGGTGACAGAAGATATGGCAGACAATACTGAAGGCTTATAAAAATAGCGAAAAACCTCTTCCGGAAATTAACTAAATTATTAAAACTTAGAAAAATTCTGTCAGAATCGCAAAAGAAAAAAAAACAAAAAAAACAGAATGTTGAAAAGCTATATAAAATCCAATTTCATACATGACACTAAAGAGATGTATCACTAGTGAAGAGGAAATACCAAAAGACAGCAATATCAGTCAATAATGTTAAAAGTACCATGGATAGAATATGAGATAAACGTAGACGACTCAAGAAAAATATATACTATAAAAAAAGTTATAATAAAAAAAGACACTTTAAATTTCTCCGAAAATTAATGATGAAAGAAAGCCTCGAGATTTTAACGCAGTTATTTAAAGGTTTTGTATAAATGAAGGATCTATAATGTGATCAATACTGACCAGGCATCTCGACGTCAATCACTTTCTCACCGACTTGACGTGGCTTCCATCTTTGTTTTCTATAAAATATTTTCATGGCAACTACCTTGACGAGCTTTTTACCTGGTTGCCCGAATACATGAATTTAAGCGTGCTACTAGTTTGGCATCTAAGTTCCACGTTTTTACTTTTGAAATAGATAAATGCAATTGCCACGTCTACTTCAGCAGTTTCTTTTCTAGCACTTCCCGCCTGTGGAACTCCCTTCCGCTTACTTGATTCCCTGATAGCTACATTCTTCAAAAAATTAAATCCAACGTCAGTCTTCTGTCTTCTTGAATCCTGCTCATCCTTTGTTCATGCCTCAATCCTGACTAGAGTCAATATTCTCTTTTATGTTTACCCCACTGTAAACCCCTGCGAATTAATGCTTGGGATGACATGATTAAAAATGTATGGTAGAATACAGACAAAGATTAATGGTAAGTTGTTAATTGATGGTTGAGTCCGGGACCCATTTAGTCACGGACTCTTTGAGTCACGGGCCCCTATAATAAATACACCTTCATAGACAAGTGGACAGATACTCACTGTCTGACAAGTTTTTCATATCATTTGTACATGCTTTTCCGCATACTGCACTCTCATGCACACTGCACGAGTATGCAATGTGCATGAGGGTGCAGTCACTCTTGAAAATATTATCTTCAATTAATCTTAAGCCGTGGAAAATGAGAATTATCACTTGCTCTTATAGTGATTTTTTAAGTATATCTTAGATGTGGCACAATAATGTATAGGACACTCATTCGTAATTATTCTAGCGGGAAAAAGCTCTGCTGAGCATTGCACTACATTGAAATGCATCAAAATGATTTTCTACTATGATTTTCTAAGTGTAAATTTGATGAGGCACAAGACCAAAAATAGCGAAGGATTGAGGATCGAACTCTCTCACCTGCTCTCATGGAATGGTGGTCTTGCATAGAATAATAACACACGTTTAAATGTTAAACATGGAACCAATAGCAAGTCAAGAGATGGGTAGCAGTCGGCTCTCTAAGCAGTGGCTGTGTGCGTTTTCGTTTAAGCAGGATAATTTTCTTTTCTTTTATTTCAAGGGGAAACTGTTGATTGAGAAAAGCACTGTTCAGAAGATATATATTTTAATCTTTATCTTAACAACACGTATCACCTCAAACGCAGCCCTGGACGTCTAAGGGTTCCATGGATTACAGATAAGACGTGCATGGTTAATCATCTTGGCACAGATAATAAGAAAAAGGACAGTAGCTTAGTGATTTCCGTTAAATTTAAAGAATCTTCTGTGAAACGTTTTATTGTGACATAGTGGGTTGCTCTTTGTTTCTGCGAATTTCTATTTATTTGTGTGATCAGTTATTTTTATTGTAGATGCGGGCTGTCTTAATCTTGTTTCTTCGTCAACAGCATAATGCGTACTTTTTAGGGCGAGTATACTGAGATGGCCTGGGTGCATTTTTGTGGGAGAGACATTATATTCTAGCCTGATTTGTTTTTGAATAAAGTCTGTTTGCCAAAAGCTCGGTCTCCACTTTTTGGGATTTACAAAGTTATAGATTGCTTTCGAATATTAACGTCAGCTTAATTTCACTCACAAGACATTTACTAAATGCATATGATCGGTTTATTTACCCAGAGTGTTATATATAGAAGTCGGCACATTGACAAATTGTCTATTGTTTTGAAACCAGTTTTCATGGTTAGAATGCTAATTCATCCAAACGCCTAAACAATATCTAGCAAACACTAATCGTTTATTAATCTATAGGAATTGATTATCAAACAGTCTCAATCGCCCTAGCAAGAAAACCATGAAAATTGTTGTGTAACTTTAGTTTAAAGCATGAAACATTTGGTTAATATGTGTTTAATGCGTCTATTGTTACGGTTTTTTGTGTATACTATATATACCTAGTGAGTGAGTCAAAATGGCTTATTTCCCTTTATAGTCTACCAATAGAAGGTTGACCAATCAGAAGCCGCACAACACTGTATCCGTCGTGTATAAAGGTGGCCATCTCTTTTTTCCTACCGGAATGACCAGAGGCCACTTGTCCGGCGAACATGACAGACGGAAGAACTACGCTCTGCTACTTTGCTGCGATATCCACTGCGAACCTGCACTACGCTTTCCTACTGTCTCCGAAATATTCACTGCCAACCTCTGGATTCTATACTCGAAGACGACCGTCATGAAAATGTCTAACATCTATTCCTCTTCAGATCGTCAAATCCACTTAGATTTTTATATATTGAAATCATAATTAGCGAAGAACAATAAATCACCGTAAAATATCTAATTATTGCTTGGCATATTTTTACGATGCTGGATCTAGAAAGATTTGTTCAATATATAAATGAAGACATTTGAGAATTATTGTCCGAAAACAGGGTTTGTAGCATTTCGTCGTAAGGTAATTCTTATCCATATTAATCGTTCTTCTATCTGTCGAGTTACTTCACAACCCATAACTCGAGTCGTTTATAACACATCAATTTATCATCTTACATTTGCATATCTGTCTTTGGGGAGAGTGCACGCAGGGGTGACTCCGTCAAAGGACAGAGTCACAACTGAGGAACATTATACTGAGAGGTGCCCAGCCCTGGGGAACAGCTACCTTAGGCCGCGCATTTTCATTGCACCAGATAGTGAGAGGATCTGTGATCGTACTGAGGCCAGCGCAAGCGACGGTTGCGGGGCCTGCGGGCAAATTCGTTCCTTGTCCGAATGTACGCGTTCGGGTCCCAATTTAAAAAAAGAAAGGCCTCAACTCGTCTTAGTGGGGAGACAGAGTAAATATCTACTTCAGAAAGTGAGTGATCATTGACTAATTGCAATAGTAATATATCCGTTTCCTTACAAGGAAACATTCGGCATTCATTGACCGTGCTAAAAAAACAAAAAAGACGAACAGAGGAAGTCAGCGAATAACATAGCTAAAGAGATTATGTAAATATATCCCAGAACAAGGAGTGGTAGGCATGATGAAAATACAACGTATTAAACGCTACAAAAGATAGGTAGTTGTGGTGGAAATATGCTTTACAAAATCTGGCACTTACACGACGAATTGACAGTAAGAGTGACAGAGGGAAACAGCGAAATACCCACTGCCTAACGAGCTTTTCCAAATCGATGGCAGAAAAATGTTTAGCAGAGAAAGCAAAGGCATAACATTTACTAAGAGCTACAAAAGACAGGAAGTTATACAGAGACATGATCACCAACTTTTAAATGGAAATATCACATAAAAAGAAGTAGGTATGCGTGATATTAGATATATAAGATAAGGTACTAATTAATATTTTATAAAAAGTACTGTTATATTTTCTCAAGACGTGCTGTGGCTTCCCTCTGTCTTTTCTACAAATATGTCCATGGCAACTGCTCCGACGAGCTACTTTCACTGGTACCCAAACTGCAAAAGAAAAGCAAGACAAACGGTAAAAGAAACGAAAAACGCAACATGTTTGACATGTGCTTTCTTCGCTTGCGTTTTTCGTTTCTTTTACCGTTTGTCTTGCTTTTCTTTTATTTCTTTCCTTCATTCAACACAAAGGCTTTGGGTTTTATTTAGCACCTAGGTCTAAAGACAAGACAAAAGAAAACAAAAATAAATGTATAATGGATGCAAAACGATTGCGGTTAATACAAATGCAAGAAGCAAACAAACTACGAGGCATTTTCACGACTTCCTACTAGGTTGGCATTTCAATGTAGAAACGACCAAATGTAGCGATCTCTTCTACTCCAACAGCTTCTTTATCTCACACCTCCCGGCAGTGGAACTCCCCTCATATAACCTGCTTCCCTGATAGCCATAATCTTCAAATGTTCAAATGTAATGTCAATCGTCATCTTCTAATGCCTTGAGCTTGATCACTGCTCTCTTTATCATATTCCCAAACATTCCTCTTTATTCTTACTCTCACTCTCTGTAAACCCTTGCTTGCTAGTGGCACTCCCGCCTTGTTTGTGGTGATTTGCTTACAAAAAAGGTACTATTTAATATTAAAATTTACTATTTAATATTGTAGATGTTTTATGGAGGCCGATTAAGCGCCGGTCGAATATTTCGGAGGCTTCAAAATGTCGAAACCAAAGGCTAAAAGCAAAAGAAGGAGAATTGTAATTTTTCTGCAACCTTGTTATTATTAGCCACCTAACTCAAAACCGTTCTGGTACTATTTGTTTATTTTTGAACCACGGTATATTTTATTTTAATTAATCAATATTTACCTCCCTTTAATCCGTACATTAATATGTCACCAATTTTAGTTTTCACACTGCAGTAATTCTTTTTCAAAATGTTTCTTTTTGCTTTGTTCATGTGTAAAAAGTTATACTTATTGTTTTACTAAAAAAAAAAGGATTAGAAATCAGTATTTTGCCTTCTTTGACATCTGTTATTTCGCATCTGTTAGTTTACATCTGTTATTTCTCTCGATTTTCAAAATGTTTCCCTGTTATCTTCTAAACATTTATTGTTATTTTAAAATTCCCTTATTCCTTTAAGCCTTGGTTTATTTCGATTCTTTCTTCACATACTGTTTTTAAGTTATTTTTATTTATTCTAATTTCGTTAAATTCTAATATATTCTTTTGTCGACATCTTTTTTTAACTTATATATGCTTATTTTTTTTATGTCTATCCATTTTATCATTATCTCCGTTTGCCTCTTGCTTTTGTCATCCCGGATTCTTTAAATTTTATCTTTTGACATGTGCTTTCTTCGCTTGCGTTTTTCGTTTCTTTTACCGATTGTCTTGCTTTTCTTTTATTTCTTTCCTTCATTCAACACAAAGGCTTTGGGTTTTATTTAGCACCTAGGTCGAAAGACAAGACAAAAGAAAACAAAAATAAATATATAATGGATGCAAAACGGTTGCGGTTAATACAAAAGCAAGGAGCAAACAAACTACGAGACATTTTCACGACTTCCTCGTTGAAAATCGATATTTTTTCCCCGTGATGAAATTTGGTCGCATGATTTATTTCAAACGTTTGAATTACAGAAACACGAAACGCCACGAACGCTCTTTTGTGGGGGAAACAGCTTGTAATTCGCTTAAAGTTGAAGGTCGAATTCCCCATTCTTCTTCCTGTAGCTTATGAATACGTTATTATTATTATTATTATTATTATTATTATTATAGCTCCAGGAAAAAGTGTTTGCAGGCTGCCTAATGGAATTAGGTTAGGCATTCGATGCTAAGAGTGAAGACAAGTAAAAAAGAAGCAATTGTAAGAAAAAAATGTTGAAACGTACTACAGATAGAGCCAGCATGTTTTTTTCGCCATATTTATTTATACCAGTGAAGGTTCGTAAAATATAGTTCCGTCAGAAACTTTTTGCAAGAAAGCAAATTAACTGTTGGGTTAGTTCTCATTTTATTTATTTTTTTTTTTTCAATTCTTTTTTTTATTTTTTTACTTCCACTTGCTTTTGTTTATTTATTTTGTTTTGATTTACATGAAACAATCGACTGAAGAGTTGAAGTATTGTAAATCGCCGATTATTTCTTATATACGGAAGCCAAAAAAAGATGTCCATCTTTTATACCGTCATGATAAATGTCAGTAGACTACACAAGAAAGACAAAAAAAAAATTTCTGTGATAAATAATTTTAATTATTTACATTATTTATATTCGGACTGTTGTCCTCATCTTTGTTGTTTTATCCAAACGTTCCGGCGGAGGGGCAGTCAATTTCTCGAACAGCATGTAGTTTACTAACTCATCGCGGGCTATGATATACATGATGCAGCCAGCAGCAACGATGTTGAGGAAGTAGAGCAAAGAATTCACAGCAACTAAGCGTGATCGATTTTATAAACTGAAGGTATTTGGGGTACCTTCCGTTGGATCAAAAAATGTCCATCATTTTGCCATCGCAGACTATGGAGCAAATGGTAGAGACGGGTTACCTTAGCCTGGGGTAGGACCTAAGAGCTACTGAAACGGTCTTTTCACATGATGTTCAGAATAACTTTCAAACGGTGAAGTTGGAAATCGCACAGACGTTGCTCCTGTCTATAGCAGATGTCCAAGGTGTCGATGGCATATATCGATGTGCTGTTGACTCAAACCCTAATCATTTCCTTTCTGTCTTTCTCTGTCAGACTTGCGAGTTTTGAGTTTTCTTTTCTGAGAAGTCAGATTCCAGTCTGATTTCAAAAGATCGAACTATGAAAAGTAGTAAAAAAAGGAACATATTGCTAGAACAAAATAAAATTGTTATATAGGAATAAAGTGTCATTGCCGACACTAGAGCTTGAACATAGAACGCCAGTGAGCAAACAGTTGACCCTATTATTGAATTAAGTAGACTTTGTGACCATAGAAGAAACACTTATAAGTAGGAAGTTGCGTGAAGTCTAAACGATCGTTATTTCTATTCTATCCTCTCTTACTGTTAAAATCGTTATTTCTAGTCTATCCTCTATTATTATACGGACCACTATTCTCTATAATATTCACTGAACTACTGTTCTATTCAGATCACGATACGGGTTGCTGTTCGAGCGAGTATTATCGAGCAAGTATTATTAGTGCGAGTGATATTCGAAGGCCTTTGACAGTAGTATTTTTCAACGGCGTTAATATAGTTCCATCTGCGATTACAAAGTCTCTACTTCAACGAGCATTAAGAAAGTGACAACGAGTATTCGTTGGCATCACAAAATTGGCAACGTGTGTTCCTTGACATAAAAAAAATATTGTCATCGATGTAATAACAATCCTCCTATATATTAATAAATACTAGATTATATCCTCACGGAAGAAGAGAGGAGTTGAAGGATCAGATACGTGGTTATACAGAAGGATTCTAAGAATTCCATGAACTCAGCGTCTAAATTTAAGTAAATGGAAACACAAAGAACACTTATAATTACAATCAGAAAACCGTGAGCTAACGTTTCTGGGACGCATAATGCGGTAAAACGATTTGGAAACTTTGACACTCACAAGGTAAAATTGAACAGATGAAGGGAGTCGTCCGCCTAGCTTAGGTAGTTATATGAATCGATGGCGGAAAAGTAAATTAATGGGAAGGTAAAAATATAAGTATAACTTCGGACTAGAAAGACAGAAATCTGTGGAGAGGCGTGTTCTTAAGTGAGACAGTATATAAAAGATTTAATATCAAGTATTACAGAAACTATATAATTTTAAATAATTTTGAAAATCATTTTTTTTTATGTAATTTTTTATTTACGTTATTGCATATTCCAAATTAAAATAACAAGTAACAAGATAATCGTGATTCAACGGTCAGTCCTGTAGTTAGTTTTTTTTTTTTCAGATGGTATAGACTGAAACTTAATCAGTTCATCCCAATATAGATACGAGTCGACTGATCGACGAAAAACAAAACCGTACTGATAGAGAATGGTAATAAATAGATAAAAAAAAGGCATATAGTTATTGAGAACTACAGTCGATAGCTTCGTCTTCCTCGTTCCCCCAACGTCTGAGAGCCAGTGGCCATTTATTGTCCGTGTGCTCATAGAGACTTATAACCTGAACGAGAGAATTCAAACCTGCTCTGTTCATTATCAATGACTTGCTCCATAATAGAATGTGATGTCGATAAGGACGACAGAAAGAACGGCGAAAAACATAGCCCGTATATAAATTGTTGTATTAACACTGCTCGAAGTCGAGAGACTAAAAAAAAAAGAAGAAAAAAAAAGAACTATAGATTAGCTGTAGAGAAAGAAAAATAGAAGTTGTTGCCAGGAACTAAAAACACCAGTTCTCATCGTGGCCAACGGCTGAATATTGCGAAACAATTACTTTTCTCCCTTGACCATCATTCCACCTTAACACAGTCGATTTCCTGATGAACCTCGGCTTGAGGGAAACTTACGCTTTACCAAGCCAGACATGATTGATAGAGTTGTAATTAAAGCTTGCTCGTAAACAATTGATAAAGACTGTTGGCTTTTCTATGCTAAATTTGCTAGCGTTTTTATCATTGTTTAGAGGTTCCCGTTTGGATGATTTCTTTTTTTCTTTTTTTTTTTTGCGGCTGACTTTTTTATTCGTTTTGCTGTCTTGTTATTCATAGTTTTATTTGTTTTCCTTTCCGGTTC
The DNA here is from genome assembly GCA_903632075.3 of Acanthosepion pharaonis. Lineage (NCBI taxonomy): Eukaryota > Metazoa > Mollusca > Cephalopoda > Sepiida > Sepiidae > Acanthosepion > Acanthosepion pharaonis. The sequence goes on along the minus strand of CAHIKZ030000784.1, from coordinate 977,814 downwards.
TTTTTTGGCAAATTTAAACACTGACACGCATTCACTTCTTTTTTTTTAATTTTTATTTTTATTTTTATTCTTTCTATTACGTATGTATTATCTTCTTTTTTTTTTCATTTTCTTTCTTTCATCATATCTATTTATTTCTTCCTATTTTTTTATTTTCATACTTTCATTACTTTGTTGAAGATACTTCGTTTTCTGGTTCAGTCATGATTTCTATTTTTTAATTTTAAAGTAAGTTTTCTAAGATTCGTTCTTTTTTTCGTTCTTAACTCAACTATTTTATTTCAATTTTTTTTTTCATTTATTATATGACATTTTATCACTAAAATATTATCTATTGTCTTTCTTCTTTAATGAGTTCATCGACATCTTTCATTTTTTCGTTCATTTATAATTTGTGTCATTCATTATTTCGATCATTTTTCAATTAAAATTACTTTCTTTTATTTTCCTCTTATTTCTTTTATTACTTCTTTCTTTCCTTCATTCTTTTTTTATCCTCTTCCTTTCTTCTTTTTTCGTTCTTTCGTTACTTTTTCCTTTCTTATTTTCCTTCATTCATTCTTGTTTTCTTTATTCATTTCTTTCTTTTTTTCTTTCATTTTTCCTTACTTCTTCCTTCCTTTCTTTCCTTCATTCTTTTATTTTTTTCTTTATTACATTCATTCCTTCTTTCTTTCTTTCTTTCTTTCTTTCTTTCTTTCTTTCTTTACGTCTTTCTTTCATTCTTTTTTTATTCCCTTCCACCTTTTCTTTCGTTCTTAATTACTTCTCCTATTCTTTCTTTCCTTCAATGTTTCTTTCTTCTGTATTCACTTCATTCTTTCTTTCCTTCTTTCCCTATTTCTTTCTTTCTTTCCTTCATTTTTTCTTTATTCCCGTCTTTCCGTCGTTCTTTCCTTACTTATCTCTTTCTTTCTTTTGTTTTCTCCTTATTTTTCTTTCATCTTTCTTTCTTTCTTGATTTCTTTATATCCTTCCTTCTTTCTTTCTTTCTTTCTTTTTTGTTTAGTTCTTCCTTTCTTTATTTCCTTCATTGCTTCTTTTTTCTTTATTCCATTCTTTCTTTCTTTCTTTTTTGTTTAGTTCTTCCTTTCTTTCTTTCCTTCATTGCTTCTTTTTCTTTATTCGATTCTTTCTTTCTTTCGTTCTTCCTTTCTTTCTCTCCTTCATTGCTTTTTTCTTCATTCCATTCTTTCTTTCTTTCTTTTCTTTCTTTCTTTCTTTCTTTCTTTCTTTCTTTCATTTTTCTTTTTTTTTCATTATTTCCGCCATTTTTCTTTTTCTTTATGCCCTTCCTTCTTTGTTTCATTGTTTCTTTCTTTTCCCCATATTTAACCCATTCTTTATTTCCTTCCTTCTTTCTTTATTTACTTACATCTTTGTAACATTTTCCTACTTATCTTTCATCTTTTCTTACGAATTGATTAATTACTTACAAAAATATATTTTTCATTTCTTTACAAGTTTTATTTTCTAAATGCCTTTTTATTTATTGTTTACGAAATTGTCTTTTGTTCTACTCTCATGTCAATGACTTTTTCTATATTTTTTCATTGTTCTTTCTTCCTTTTTTTACATTGTTCCATTCTTTCTGTCTTTCTTTATTTATCCTTATATGCTTCTTTCTTTCTTTTTACCTTTTTTTCCATCCTTACGCTTGATTGTTTCTTTAAACTTACATATTTTGATACCTATATCATTCTATATTTTAGAAAGTCATGCAAATTTAGTTTTGTACTTTTCTTTTTATTATACACTGATTCCCATATATTTTCCAGTTGTTCCATTGTTATTATTTGCCTTTTTTATTTATTTTTCTTCTTTTTTACCTTCTTCCATTATTTCCTTCTTTCTTTCTGTTTTTCTTTCTTACCACCTTCCATTATTCCTTCTGTTTTTCCTTTTTTTTTTTTCTTTCTCTCGCCCTTTCTTTTGCACTTGTCACCTTCTATTTACTTTTGATTTCTTTGAAATTTCTTTTCATCTATCCTCATCATAATTTACGACAAAAAATATATATATTGTTTCTTTGTTGCCAAACTTTCTAAATTTTCTTCATTTCCATACGTGGACGGATTTTATAATTTTCTGATATTTTATTGAATTTATTTTTTTATCGTAACTTTTATTTTATTTTACGTCTTTTTGTATCCCCTTCTTTTTCTATCTTTCTTTCTCTTTCTTTTTCTTTCTTTCTTTTTCTTTCGTTCTTTTTCTTTCTTTCTTTCTTTCTTTCTTTTCTTTCTTTCTCTTTCTTTTCTTTTTCTTTCTTACTCTTTCTTTTTTCTTTCTGTATCTTTCTTTCTTTCTGTTTCTCTTTCTTTTTCTTTCTTTGTATATCTTTTTTCTTTATCTTTCTTTCTTTCCCTTTCTTTCTTTTTCTTTTTCTTTCTTTCTTACTTTCTTTTTCTTTCTTTCTTTCTTTCTTTCATTCTCTTTCTTTCTTTTCTTTTTCTTTTTTCTTTCTTTTTCTTTCTTCCTCTTTTTTTCTTTCTTTCTTTTTCTTTCTTTCTTTCTATCTTTTTCTTTCTCTCTTTTTCTTTCTTTATTTCTTTCTCTCTTTTTTCTTTCTTTCTTTCTTTCATTTTAATTCAGTGTGGTATAGTCTGCATCCTTCTGTAGAACCACCTTTCTTTTGCTTCAACTCTCCCCTTCATCTTTGAGGAGATCGTCCCGCACTCACTGCCACACACGAAGACAAGTACCACGTATCATTTTGCATTTGAGTACTCTTTTCTTTGTTTCTCTTGATATTTTTTTCCATTTTTTAGGACATTAAATTTTAGAATGTTTCCTTGGCTATCCCAATACGGCTTCGGATTTCAGTGTCATACTTTCCTTTCTCTTTTAAAACACTTCCCAAATTTGATTTGGGTATTTTTGTAATTCGCAAATTGGGATGATCCTTTTGTTATAAACTATGCATTCTGTTTTCTTTCAATTGACGTTGAATCAGTTTTCCCGCGTCTCTTTACTATATCCTGAATAAATTATTGTAGTTTGTTTTCTGTAACTGCTATCAACACTGTGTCATCTGCATATATTATGTTAAGATTTTGACCACCATAAATGGATCCTAGTTCTCTCAGAATCACCGCGCTATATACGTTGAATATGTCCGCTAAGAAGACACATTCTTGTTTTAGACCCCTTTCTAGTTTACTATATCTGGTTAGTTAGCTGCCAGTATGGGTTTTTGATTATTCTAAAATCCCTCCTTGAATATATCAAGGTTGTGAAGCAGATCCAACAGATCTTTGTGGAACTCCTTTGTGTAATTATCCTACTTGGTGTAAATAAGCAGGGATCTTCAACAGCGATGGTTATCGGCACAAGCAGACGGGCAGACATTGAAACGTGAGACCAACTATTAAATATATGTTGAATATCGGAAAGAAAAAGGTTTTGGTGCTGGAGAGAATGAAGTCTAACGAGGGTCTGCTGGATGTAGTATATTGTTGAAAGGTTTTACTGAAACTGATAACCTAAGATGTATTGGGATGGCTAAAAATGAATTCCAAATGGCAAGAAGAATATGAAGATGCAGACCAATTTCGTTAGAAAATAACATTGAAAGTTTATGTGATATATGTCCGCCTGTAGAATGGTGTTTCTGGGGCAAGATAGGCTGACGGATCCCAACTCTCTCCGGGCCTGTTTGAATGCATTCCAAGCGGGTATATGACAATGAATGTCGAACAACCTCCACAAAGTTGAAGAAAATACTTCAACCAAGAGAAATGCGGATCTACAGGAAGATGCAGGGGAAATCTTGGACTTAATATGTGAACAACAAAGAAGTTCTAGAGAATAAGAAAACAAAAAGGAAACTAAAATTAACATCAAGAATATCCAATTGAGGATTCTGGGGCGAATAATGGGGAAGAGGTGCTTGGAAAATCTGATACCCAAAGGGTGGATTGAGAGCAAGAAGGGCAGACAAAAACGATGCATAATTTATTTGATGGGCTTCAGTAAATCCATGACAGAACAGGGTTTGGGAGAATTAGCAAAAAGACAAAGTTTATTTAAAGCTGTGGAGAGCCATGATCGTCTGCGTCCTGAGCGGATAAGTTGCATAAAAACGAAAATAAGGCTGAGCAGATTTACTTGAAGTTTCTTGGGGATAATGCAACATATGGCGCGATCAACGTTTTGACCATGTCCAGCAAACACTTAGTCACGATGATTTTTTGAAAGGTAGGATGCTAATATTTCTATAGAGAAATTGTACATATGCGCTCTCTCTAACCTTCTCAACACGAGATCTACAATGCTGTTCGATAGAAGTGACTCATCTGATTTTTTTTTTACTTAATTCTTTTTTTCGCCTGTTGTTTTTGTGGGTCAAACTAATTTTTAATCTTACTAATATAACCACCTAGTAAAAAAGTTTACTCATCCTAAGATATTCTATTGATAATTATGATTTTGGATATGCATGACATTTAGGGAAAAACTCTCTGCAAAATGTGACTCACTTACTTCTTGCAACTAGTAATCAATAGAAACATAACCGAACAGCTTTAAATAAAGAATAATAGATGTATATAATTTATTTATAATAGGTAATATAGTTCGAAATATTTAATAATCTATGGGTCCTCCTTTATTTTTAATAACCTTTTCAACCCTTTTGGCATTGACTTGATAAGGTTCTGGCAAATGTCATCTCCAAGCATTGAATTCCATTTGGATATGAAATTCACAATCAAATCCTCTTTGTTGATCATCTGCTTTCCCGAGACCCTGTAATTTATAATGCTCCATAAGTTTTCTATGGGGTTGAGGTCAGGAGATTGGGGCTGCCATGTCATGACACTCACCTGCTTCTCATCAAAGTATTCCTTCATCAAATTTGATTTGTGACAAGGAGCATTATCCTGCATAAAAAATGAGCTTGGCGGGGTCAATTTGGACCCTTTCAGCAGAAGGGAGCAGACAAGACTCTAAAATTCTCTTATACTGCTCGCTCCTGAGGGTCTTTTCAATAGGTTTTAAGAAACCAGTTCCATGAAAAGAAAAGAATCCCCAGAACATTATACTGAACAGATGCTTGACAGTACTTACTGCTAAATTCAAAGAGCTTTCTAAGATTCTTCTTCGGATTTTAGATCGCTTATCCTTTGAATTAGCCTCAACTTTCGTTTCATCGGAAAAGAGGACATTTAGTAAAAAAATCAGGTGAGTCACTTTTATCGAACAGCACTGCATTTGTGTGCTTGTGTGTTTATCTATGTGTGTGTCTTTGTTCCTGAGTTAGGGAGTGAGTGAGTGTGAGAGAACTATTTTATATACAGGATGAGATATTGTATAACTTTTTGCACTGACAATTGACGAAGATACAAGTGTCTCTGTTTAAGAAATCTTTCTAACTGATTCGCGGGCGTTTATTTGTCTCGTTGATAGTGACAAAACAAACATTTTCATCAGCAACAGTTTTCTATCCACGACCTGGTTACCGTAGCTTGCAATCAGGGCGGCATACATTGGTCTTGTGAAAACTTGATGATATCGGTGTAATAAGCCCAGTGAAGAAACGGGTGTTAATTGCAATTTGTAACAATTTCAGCGTCAATAGGTGTATCAGGTAATCTTCAACTCTAGAAACGAGATAGTAATATAAATTTCCAGGTGTTCGCCTATATAATGTGTGTCTTTTCTTTTGACAAGAAGAAGACAGAGGTAAAAAAAAGCCAGAAAAACAAAAAAAGAATTTAGTAGATCTACTTGAATGACAGTATTATCCAATGTAGCAAATCTCTATATTTCACCGTCTCTTGCCTTCAGTAAAAGTTCAGAGATTAATAAGTGAAGAAGTTAACCAGTGATGTTGTATTTAAATTCTTTTAAATAAAATTTGATTGGAAAGCTGATATCTTGTTATGGACACATATGTAGGATGTTACACAAATCGTTTTGACAAGTGGAGCGAATCTCCCAAGAACGAGGTGAACCGATTCTGACAATGTATGACATCTTATTGTATCCTATTCTTGGGTTCTTGACCAATGCCTTTTTTTTAGAAGAAAACTAACAAGACAAAGAAGGCGTGTTCGGTATGAGACAGTGGTTCCTAGTGGCCTAAACTAGAGGATCACTCACTTGCACGCCCGCCTCAGGAAAGAAGTTACACACCTAAAATAAAATTTACCACCTATTACAATTTCGACTCATACTCTTTCTTTCTTGGATAACGATCCAATCAAATACTTATTTTCCTTGTATAGGGCCACAAGCGTTCGACTAGAACCTGGTGATTGGTCTGAGCAGCAACGCTACACGAGAAGTGCGAGAGAAGAAACTGTTGACAGAGAAGTTATGGTTACATTTCGCCATTTCAACTGTAAATTGACGAGAACTTACCGCTAATCTACCCTTAAATTCATAAAGTCTACGTACCATAGAGGACAGCCTATCTTTTTCCTCTCCTTCGTCTCTTTCAGTCTTCGTCTCCTGATGGCTTTCTTTCCTCTCAATTCTTTACCCTAATACAATAAATATCCAATTAAAAATATATATCCCATTAAAATGGATGTCCCATTAAAATAGATGTCCCATTAAAAATGCACATCCATTAAAATATATATGCCATTAAAATGATATGTCCATGAATATTTTATTTTTGAATATTTGGCTAAAATATTAATATAATTTTAATGGTTTATAACGTGATTAATATTAAGCTTAATATCACTGTAATTCACTGCAATCCGTTTCTCCTTATTTCATAACATAACTTTGAAGTTGATAGTTTATATAATTCTAGTACAAATGCGCTTAGAGAAAACTTATCTGAAACTATCGAATGTTATCTTGCTTGTGTCAGAAATACAAACACGGATTCTAAATTTGAGAAAAAGGGGGCGTTGGTAAAAAAAAATCAGATTCGACGGCATGAGACAAACTCTTATGCAAATAAATCTTTGATCTGCAAAATTCTCTGTTTTTCGACTCCCTTTTTGAAGCATGGAAACGAGACGGCAAAAAAGTAAAGAACGAGATAGAATTATATTAGATACTTTATAAAATCCTTCAAGATAATTATCGGAAATCTGGACAGCTAGATCGCATATAGAACTATTATGTCGAAACCACCTTGAGGAATAAATCTCAAATAATCCAGATGCCAATTGGTAGAGATAATCCCCAAAGAGTAAGATATCCTAAAAACAAAAACACTTAATTTTGACGATCTTTTTTAAAGGCTTATGAATCGAAACAGATTTTTTCATTTTTCGTCTCATACCGAACCCGCCTTCTTTGTCTTGTCAAGATATCAAGCATTCTCACGACATGCCATCTATACATTTTTAGAGCCAATATAGCATTAACAATTATCTTTAGAACAACAATGACTTTTACTGTTTCAAATCCTAAAATCTAACCCATGAGATGGGGAGAAGAGGTTGATTCATAGATTTCCCAGGGGTATTTGTGTTTAAGTGAATGTTAGATGGCTAGTGGATTGAGATTTCGAATTCCAGTCGGATTACTTACGTGCTAGTACCTTTGGGAAAGGTTTGAATTCTAACTTCGGAGACATGTGTAAATAGCAGTACAGAATGTGTTCTGTATCCCTGTTTGAAATGAATTCAAACCGGTCTGGAGAGAGTTGGCCTCCGTCAGCCTATTTTACCCCTGAAACACCATTCTACAGGCGGCTGCAAGTACATGTGGTATTTCTACGATTCCGATTGGTGACGGGATTCGAGATCGTGATCGACTGAATATAAAGAACTCGACAGGATGTCGAACTTCGAGTTTTCATTCTGAATCACAATCAATTTAACCGGCCGCATGTCAAACTTGGTGAGGTTGAAAGCTATTTTCTGAAGAAGATCTAGGACGGGCAAAACAGTTGTCCATGTATGCGACAAGCATGTCGGAAAGATTCACGCTCTTAACCATCAACTGGTTTTAGGCCATCGTATATTTTTGAATCCCCAAATTTGTGAAGCAGAATCCGTAGGTCGTAACTACGTGTTGGGTCTGACACAAAAGCAAACGCAATAAAATTGATATCTAAGAGAAAAAGAGCACTATCTTTCCAGAACTACTGAAAAATCAGGCTTATACAACATTGCAAAAGCTGTGTATGTACTCACAATTAAACTGTGACGATATCCTGTTCTTTGTATCTTTTAATACTATTTGTCTTTTTTGTTATTTATATTAAAACTGATCCATGTTTCATTAAATAATATAGACAAGGGTTGTCTATTTATTTTATATAAATTCTTTTCATAACGTCTGATAAGCTTAATAACATTATCATTAAACGATGAAAGAAAATAACAATATTGATACATATTTTTATTTTTTTTATCTAAGCTTTCGGCTTATATAAGCCATTATCAAAGATGACATTTAGATTACAATATATTATGCAATACACGGACAAGAATATGATGATAGTATGTTTCTGTTTACATGGATGATTTCCAAGCAAAGACAAACTCGTGCATATAAGACGCTGGAAGCGAAAATCGCACCGCAGTTCATGACGTCAAAATGCTGTCTAAATGCACACAACATATATATATATATATATATATATATATATATATATATATATATATATATATATATAGATAGATATATATAGCTCTTTATGTATGTTATGCATTTTTGTATCCATATTGCGATCTATATATCTCGTGAGTATAATATTTTCTAAGCCCTCATTTCTCTTTCTGTACCCTTGAATCTTCAAATGTCTCTTCCTGATTGTAAATATAACTGTCCTTTTCTCTAAAACTTCGACGTTGCTTACATATTTGGTCAGCGTCCTTCCGTAGAACGCCATCCTCGTTGCTTCAATTCTCTTCTTCATCTGTCAGTCATTATTCACTGCCGTATAGGATGAATGACATCGCATAACAGTTCAGTAATCTCTTACTTGTTTCTAACAAAATAAATTCTTAATACTATGCTTATCTTTAGGAAGTCATATTTTCTTATCCCAATTCTACTTCGGATTTCAATAACGTACATTCTCTCCCCTGTTAAAAAAAAAAATTCCAATTTTTTAAAATTGTTTTACTTTTCGTATATCTTATATGCAATTTGCATGTTGTGCTGTACCTTTTTATCAGGATGTCAAGCATTCTCACGACATGCTATTGAAATTTGTTCATTTCATCTCACTATCTATATATATGTGTGTATAAAATGGACAGGTTGGTTAATAAAACAAGGGCAAACGGGAGGGTATCAATATAATCAGTACGAAGAACATTTATTAAATATTAATTATTAACTATATGACAGAAATGAAGCATGGAAAGAACGCTCTTAAGTCTGGAATTTTCGCACACGCCTGTGGCCTTCATCAACGGAGCAAGAAATAAAAAAAGAGAAATGTGAATTACTCATCGACAGATGTTTTGTCGACAGTGTGTTTTTCTAGCAGATATCATATTATTAGCAAAAAAGCACACACACACACACACACACACACACACACACACACACACATATATATATATATATATATATATATATATATATATATATATATATATATTGTCGTCGTGATGTCACTCATGCTAACATAGATGCATGTCCGTACGCCCGTCCCAGTTTGTGTGACGATCTCAAAAGCGTGAAACCCAGGGTCACAAACTCACATCAATCCAACTAAATATGTAAGCTCTATCTCTGATATTGAGAACTTTCTAATAAGTATATAATATATAATATATAAATATATATATATATATATATATATATATATATATATATATATATATATATTTAATTTGAAACAGTATAAAACGTATTATTGCATATAAAGCAAGAAATTTTATATTATAGGCCATGATAGATTTAAAATAAAAACAAAAACACACACCAGTCGACCAGTTTCGTCCCCTTTCATCAGAACTGTTAACGGGGAACACAAATTATGAAGAGAGAGAAAAAAAAAGTCTGTCATGGATGACGTGAATGAATGGACAGGGAGAAAAAAAATAATTATAAAAATTATACCAACAAAGATGCTAGAAGCGCAGCACAGCAAGTCCAAGCAAACAACCTCTTTGTTTACAAAGAGCAGGTCGCCTGGACCTGATGTACAACGTCTCCAACACCTTAAGATGGAATAATGAGTGTGCTCTGGCCAAAACGGAAAACCAGTTCACACGGAAATCCATCGCACAAGTGGGATTCTTTATAAAGTGATCCGCAATCGAAGACCCATACGTGTTACGAATGGTATCGCCCAACAAAAATGTTTTATTCAGTATTATAGCAGATACGTGTTGTTTAATTCTAAAGTCTGTTTCGTTCTACCTATGTAGTTGCATCCAAAACTACATTTGAAATGATAGATTATAGAGTTAATATGGTGGGGGTGTAGAATATCTTTACACATAGTTTGAAAAACAACAGGGACTTATTTTGAAAAACAACACGAACGTTCGCTGCAAATTAACACTCACGTGAACTACATGAAATACGCTTGGCGAAGTATTCACTAATCATACCCAACCACGGTAAACGAAGATAGACCGGGTATTTACCCACTATAGCAGGTTTGATTTTATTGAACCTGACAGTCATATCCCGAATAACCGATGTCCAACGGATAACCATTGTTCACAAAGATATCAGTTAAACAACTGATTTCATCTTTCAAGATGTTATTTGAACAAATCATTAACGCCTTATGGTTCAAAGTCCTAATCAAATTGATCTTTTGTCGTTTAGGACAAAAAGTGTCCCATCGAGTATAGAGACCTGTAAAGGTAGACTTCCTATAAACAGAAGTGATAAACGAGGAAGGCGTTCTGTGAACAAGAACGTCTAAGAAGGGCAATGAATCATTGACCTCCTTATCGTAAATTTATATATATTTATATATACACACTTTTAATAAACACACACACACACACACACACACACACACACACACACACACACACACACACACACACACACACACACACACACATATATATATATATTTCATTTTCTCACTGAAACCAAGTATCGTGTGTGATATTTCTTTTCCGTCGTTCTACGCTATCAAAATGGAATAGTTAATTATTAAGGAGGTATTGGTAGCAAACGTTAACCAGTTTATCTTTCATTCTATTTTTTTTTCTTTTTCTCACTGAAACCAAGTAGTGTTTCTGATACGTCTTTTCACGTGATCAAATTGGAATAGACCATTATTGATGACGTAACGTATTAGCAGCGGGTAACGATCTTTGCTAATTAAGGGACTGATAAGCAAAATAAAAATAATTCTTTTTATAAATTGGGATTTCAGAGGTGACGTGATATCGTTTTTAACAAGTATTTATTGAGGGAAAAAATCTGAATGATTAACTCATATTATAATAACATTTGTTTTATAAGCGATTAAAAATAGAATATTTTTATACATTTGATATTGTCAGTTTTTATTGCTTTTGAGTTGAACGCTATCAGCCTATTAAACTGGACGAATATTGAGCTATCTTAGAATCGATCAAACCTCATTTTCACCAGTTTTTATAGTTTCTTTTCGATTGTAGATTTTATCGTTTGGTGAAGTAGGGAAAAATAAATTGAATAAAATATCTTAATTGCTCTGTTACCGAAGCCAACAATATATTTTTACTAAATAAAGAAAGAAATTATCTATAATTGCAGCAGATTGTAGTCTGACCAGAGCGTATACACACGTACATAACATTAAGCGACTTGTTTTAAATTCAACCGTCGAAGACTGCGTATTTAATTTTTAATTGTGTTTTTTGTCCAATTAACGAACAAGTTCTTGTACATCCGGGTTTAAGCTGTGGTTAAAACTGCCCGAAGTTCGTGCGTTCATTCTTTTGTTTATTTTTTTTTTTTAAATTAATTATTTTTACTTTTGTCTGTCTCGGTCATTATGAGGAAATAAATACTCTCAGCCATTTTAGTTTTACTTTATTTCAGCGTTGAATAGCAGCGAACATGAAGTCTGGACGTCACAACAGACACACTCTAAATGAAAGCGGCGTCAGCTGAGCCAGCGATATAATTTCTCAACGCTATTTTTATGCTATTGATGACTCAATAAATGATCCCAGGTCCAATCAAGTTAGAGCGTTACTGATTTATTTTTTATTTTATGTTTTACTTAAGATGAGCTGTTAAGTATTGTAGATTATGATGATATATAGGCCGGATAACGTTTGACTCTACACTTGAAGCGGTTAATCTCAGTTGCTTTCACTGGTTCCCAGACTCCATTAATTCAAGTGCTCTACGGGGCTGCCATCCCGCTCTCACCCTTACACTGTAGAAACTTTTAAATGTAGCCGTCTCTTCTACTCCAATAGCTTGATACCTCGCACCTCTCTCCTGTGGAACACCCTTCCTAATTACTGTTTCCCTGAGGGCTATAATCTCCAACTATTCAAATGTAATGTCAATCGACATCTCCAATTACCTTGATCTATCCACTATCCCTCTCCTCATCCTTTCTTCTATCAGTCCTATCTGCTTTTGCTCCAAATCTTCTGCAACCCCTGCATCCTAGTGGCTTCACGCCTTGCTCGGGGCGTAATGCTTAAAAAAAAGTCCTAGTAGTCGGCTAATTAGAAAAAGCTGTCTGAATGGAATTCCGCTTTACCAATGGAATATGAAAACCATGTGTATGGTTAGCCATGGCAGGTCTTAACTTTAAAGGACTGGAACTAATTGCTGGCACTTCGAAATGGAGCATGCCTGAACATTTGCCATGGTAATAGTATTGGTTCGTGCATAATTATCAAGCGTTTTTTGTAGGCGGGTTTCATTTTTTAATAAAACATGGTGGGTCTTTTTTTTTAAATTTTTTAAAGAAAAATTTTTTTTTTCTTTTAAGACTATAAAAATGCTTGACGATAATCATACGCTCCGGAATATTCATTTAAAAATGTTATTGTTTAATTTTTATGCTTCTATTGTCATAATAAATATTGTTTGAAAACGCCTGATAATTATGCACCGACACAATAATAGAATAGGATGAACTTAGCAATGTTTTGCCAGTGAGACAGGTACTGAAAAGTGAAAGCCGTCTAATTTTTTTTAACTATGTCAAATGTGAGAGTTGAGCAACTCCAGACCGGAATAGCAATACTCCATTTCTAGTTTGATTGGATTCTTGTAATCATCGATTAAATCAAGGGTATTCAGGTACATTCTGGAACCACACAATGGAGGATTTTTTTTTCAGCATCTTCAACAGTGGTTCGTATATATAAGTCCAACTTGACCCCTAGAGGGAACTTCAGCCCCAGTTGTCGTTCAAAGTAAGGAGCTTCATAGAGAGGACAATCGCACTTCAGTACTGGAGAGAATTTAGCATCTGCACGCTGGTAAGGAATCCTTAGTAGAATTCTGTTGAAGATAATGAAGTTTACAATGCCAGTTCATCCCACTGAACTCTTAAAGCTAAGTTAACTGTACGATCCGCCAGGCTCTAGTCATAAAGATTTCGAAGGTGCACACACAAATTATGGCATCAGCTGCATGGATATTTCCAAACGATCTGCGAGTATTCTTAGCCAAATCGTTAATAAAAGGCAACAGAAGGTAGAACCAAAGAATCATCTTGGTGGCAAGAATACATTGATCGCAAGGGTCTCTGAAGTCAGGACTTGAAGACGACCGGTCTTAAATAAGGAATGATTTGATAACTGCAAAATCTCTGCTGTTCTGGAAAGTTTGTGTAGCAACCGACTAATCCAATAATTGCCGAAGACCTTTGAGATATGTAAGGCGATCTTTCTAGAGTTGAATTTACTATCAGGTTTTTATAGATTCAGTGTGTTATGACTGTTAGTACATAAGCAGTGAAACTACAAGAACAAAATTCATACTGCTTGTCGATAAAAAGTTTGTTTCCTTGAGATCAACGATGATAGACTCAAATACTTACATCAATTCAGGAAAGAAGTAAATGCTAACATTATAAATAATTATTATGCAATATCGATCAAATTTGAATAACATTATGTGTGAAACTACTTGTATAATTAAAAGTAATAGAAAAATGTGAAAAGAATGTTAGTGTAATATTATTATAAATTTCAATGCAATATTTAAAACAATTCAAATGCTTGTAATACAACAAACTATATAAAAAGATCTAACTTAAATTATTAAATAAATATTAATAAAACTTTTTTTTTTTAACAATATGGAAGATCGTGGTACGTGGTGTATTGAGATGTAGAGAACATATCTGCTTAATTTTAATGTCACTGCTTTTTTTGCAATTCAGAGAGGCAATTCTACATGTAAAAATAGCAAGTTCAAATCCTGTCAGAATTTATTTATTTCCGTTCTATGATGCTAATTTTTGGATGGATAAGATCGTAGTTCCTTGCAATGAATTACAGAAATAATTTGAATGAAGTATCAATATATATTTCCCTTCGAATGTCTGGTATTACGAAATAACAATATTTTCCTTAGATCCCCATCTTTGTCCCAACGAGTTTGGTCGTTGTACTCACGTTTTCAGGCGTCTGGCGATGTTGATAACGCTCAAGGAATTTCGAACCCGGCGTTCAATCCAGTGGGGTAGATACTTTCTACTGCTTCTAACTATAGCCGTACTATTCTCCGCAGGGTAGCTTACAGATAGATCACGTTTTAACACCGATGTAAACCAACGTCAATCGTGGTCAGGAGCTAGATAGGTAACCGCTTGCGAATACCATGTTATGCAAGATTGGATGTGCATGTGGTATAATGTATAACGGCTCCGAATTGGAAATTGGACAGTTCGTTATATTGACTTACGCACAAATGCTCTTGAGAAAGTTATGAATTCAATACTTCCCCCACTCTTCATATTGGGCAATGTTATTTTAAATTATTTACCCCCCCCCCAGTAAGGTGATAATGCCAGTAAGATGCAAGAGGTTACTGGGAGTGAAAGAGCGTAAGAAAGCTTCAAGAGAAGGAGCTGGAAATCCTATCTTAAGCAGGAAACAAGGGATAGACTCCCTGTAGAAGTTCTTGTACATCCGGGGGTTTAAGCTGTGGTTAAAACTGACCAAAGTTCACGCTTTCATTCATTCGTTTTTTTTAATTTTTTTTTTTTTCACTTCTCTCTATCTCAATTATTATCAGGAAATAAATACTCTCAGCCATTTTAGTGTTAATTTGAATGCTTTAAATAGCAGCGAACATGAAGTCTGGACGCCACAACAATCAGGCACACTCTAAAAGAAAGCGGCGTCAGCTGACCCAGCAATATGATGCCTCAACGCGATTTTTACGCTATTTATGACTCAATAAAAGATTGAGGAGCCAATCAATGTAGATCCTTACAGCATTAAATTTTACGTAAAATGAGGTGCTTAGTATTGTAGATTATGATGGCATATAGGATGGATAACGTTTGACTCTATACTCGAATCGATTATGATTGAAATAGTCGGTGAAGCATTTTCTTTTTCCTGTTCATTATACGAAGAAGGGGTGTAAACCGGGAGATAGGACAACCTATCTCTTCCTATTAAATTTTTTAGAACTTGCTTCAGAAAACCATTATTATCTCCAGACAATTCTTACAAATTCTGGTTTTAAATAACTTGCATAAGGTTGGTAAGCCGTAAAATAAACTCAATCAAAAACCTGGAACAGAGATTGAACTCACAAATATTGTGACTAATTTTAGTCACCAACGCTGTAATACACTCTGTGTTAAACATAATTTTCTTCTTCCTTATACTTCTGCTACGGCCGCCTTGCTACCAAGCTTGACTCCTTCAACCCCACTTCTTTTTCTTTTGTTAAATTATAGTTACATCAGTCATTTTTGGCAAGCCTCAGTATTATTACTTGCTAAGATATCTGGGGTATTGTATTCCTTCTTTCTTAATTAATGGCTGCCATATCATATTTACAATATGATTAAGTGAAGGTAGAGATGGAAAACGAGAAGCAGTGATTAAACATCGATTGCAAGAAGACAGAATGCATGGTTGCAAGCAAAATGAAGAGACCAATGCCTAAATCCGAAATTGGAAATAACAAAACCAAACAAATACAATTTAAGTATCTGGGAAATATTTTAGCATAGGACAGAAAATGTAGCAAGGTACATTTGGGATAACGGAAGATGCCTTCCAAAAATTAATCAAACAGAAAAAAATACCATGCTAGATCGGTTCGTTTACATGTCAGTGAATGCTGGGAAGTATTCTAACAGATAAAGAAAAGATTCGAGGCAAAAGGAATTTGTTTCTATAGAAGGATGCTGAGAATACCATGGACTAAACATGGGAACCATGACGAAGTTTGGGATAAAATAGAAACGAAGAAACGGATGAAATCTCTAGGCCCTGTAATGAGGAAAGTGGGTGTGGAAAATTTAACACTTACATGGCGTATTGAAGGCAAGGAGGAAAGAGGAAACCTACCTAACGAGCTTGTGTACATGGAAAGAAGAATAGGATTATTTATGACAGCGAACATTCTGAAGCGGAGGTGAGGGACAAGAGCAATAACAACAACAACAACAAATAGCTGTAGACATAGACGACTAACGGAAAATTAAGTGCCGAAGTAGTCTGAATAAATTATTCAATTTACCTGAAGTTTACCAGGAACAAAAAAACACCTGAATAAGGACGGAGGACAGAATTGCCGATTTGATTTGATTTTTTTCCGGATTATCAACCCATTATTGGGGTACAATCCGAATACATATTTCGAATTGCAGGAGTTCAATTTAAGCATCACCGCTGACACTGTGTATTACATAGCAACTGGCCATTCACTGAAAAACATAGGGCCTGTTGATTGCTGCCTTCACATAATAAGTCATGTGAGTATTAATTTTACTAAATTGCCTTTTCTCATAATATATTCCAGAATTTTCAACATTTTTTCCTGATATTCATTCTTTCTCTTCCTGGTTTTATCTATGTTTTTAACTTTTGTGCTGATTTTATTTAGAACTACTTTTTATTAGGTGTAATGTTGATAATATTCTCAAAATCCGTCTTGTTGTTCACCTAACAACAGCCTCTAGTCTCTTCTTCGTCTGTACAAAAAATAGTCCCTTGCTTACTACTATAGAGATATATAAATAATATATAGAAATTTGCTGTATCGGGAAATGAATAAGACGATACACATACAAAAAGGAGTAGTAATTTCTTTCGATGAGTAATACGGTAGTAAAGGTCGAGAAAACAGTCTACTGGAATAAATATAACCGTGAATCTCTCCGCATTCTGTTCAACTTTGGTATTTACCCGAAACCGCATACAAGTTCTCGGGTGGTTTTCTAACTCCACAGACCAGACTCTGCCCTTAGGCGGAGCTTCGTCTGGGTTCGTCTCTGTCCGGAGGCACAGAGGACGACAAGAAGTTCTGTTCAAATTCGGTATTTACCCAAAGTCTCCTCACGAGGCGAAATGTGGCACAAGGCCGGTTTTTAACGTGAGGCATTCCGAGCGCGTACGCTCGAGCAAAAATACCCCGTAGACACAGCATACACGGGGCCGGGTTTGTCTACCTCCACTGACGAGACCCTACACTTCGGCAGAACTAGTAAGTTTGGTATTTACTTGAAGGCTTTCCATAAGACGGGATGTTGCACAAGGCAGAGTTTTAACGTGAGGCATACCAAGCGCGTGCGATCGGGCAAAAAATTCCACGTAGACCACGCCTATACGGGGTTGCGTTTGTCTACATCCACTGACTATACTTTCCCCTTAGGCAGATCTCGTCTTGGTTCCTCTCTGTCCGGAGTCAACTTTGGTATTTACGCGAAGCCTCCTTACAAGGCGAGATGTGTTACAAGGCGAAATATGGTACAAGGCCGATTTTTAACGTGGGGAATTCCGAGCGTGTACGCTCGGGCAAAAATTCCCCGGAGACCACGCCTATACGGGGTTGAGTTTATCTACCTCCTCTGACCAGACTTTCCTCTTCAGTAGATCTCGTCTGGGTGCCTCACTGCCCGGAGTCAACTCTGGTATTTACCCGAAGCCACCCTCCAAGGTGAGATGTGGTACAAGGCCGGTTTTTAACGTCGGGCATTGCGAGCGTGAACGCTCGGGCAAAAATTCCCCGTAGACCACGCCTATACGGGGTCGAGTTTGTCTAGCACCCCTGACGAAACTTTCCCCTTAGGCAGACCTCGTTTACGTTCCTCTCTGCCTGGAGTCAACTTTGGTATTTACCCGAAGCCTCCCTACAAGCGAGATGTATTACAAGGCGAGATGTGGTACGAGGCCGATTTTTAACCTGGGGAGCTCCGAGCGTGTACGCTCGGGCAAAATTTAACCGTAACCCCGCATACGCGTAACTCTGTGGCTGTCTACATCGCCAGACGAGACTCTGCTCTTCAGCAGATCTTGTCTGGGTATCGCCCTGCGCGGAGACAACTTTGGTATTTACCTGAATCTTCCCCACATGGCCGAATATGGCACAAGGCTGCTTTTTACGAAATATGATTATATCATAAAACTTTGTTCATTTTATGGAAGACTTACTTTGTTATTCCCTGTCAGCCTCATTCCACCCTCTGCTTACATTATAGCCATATAGTTATATTTATCTACCTGTGAGATTATGAAGTCTACGGTTTGACTCTTGCTTACCCCTTTTTGTTGATTGACGAAATAATGACCAAGTTACATCTTGGTAAATCCGATTATGCAGTGGTGTCTTTCTTCTTATCTCTTTCTTCTCTCCCATTTGTCACAGAACTCCCACCAACCATCTTTCTGTTGTCATCAAGCTAATTGGGACTCGTTCCGCGAATTCATCCGCGATGTCCCTTGCAATTAAGTTTTTAATCTTCCTGTTCAAAACTCTGCTACTTATATTTCCTTCAAGGTGAATTCCGTCATCGGGGCTTTCTTTCCAGTACGGAAATACCAAGTGGATCATCTTCGTTCTCACCTGCGTGTCCTCAAGAAAGAGAAGTCATTGTTTGCTGATAGGATGAAACCACATATAGCCTTTCAGAATGTTTGTTTCTAATAGGCTACTCAGATGAACAACAGCAAATCCTCAGTCCCTACCCTTTCAATTAAGTTGAAGTTCTGACATCTAGAATGCTTTGCTACGGAGTTCACTTCGAACTTCACTGTCGAGTCATTTGTATTACGCCTGCCTGATTCCACTCTTATAACCGAGGCTCTATTGAGGGATATGCGGATAGAGCCGGAACTGGGTTCAGTCAACATTTTTAATCACACCCACTAAAGACAAGCGGATGGGATGGGATAACTCTCGTCGGCCTAGAGAAATAGGTTCCAGAGCTGGTTCCTTTATTCTCTAATCTTTAAAACAATCGCCTCACTGCTTCCTGCTTTTCAGCTAGTTCGAAGTCTTCCTTTATGGTTCGTGTTTTTTAACAATACTGAGGAGCCATCTTATCCCTGAAATCATCGACACTTCAAATCATCTCACCGCTGTTCTGTAAAGTATTCGAGGCTCTAATCAATACTGAAGTAGGTAAGCATCTTACTTATCACGACCTTCTTTTTCTACAAAAAAAAAATGTGTTAACGCCCATCTCTAAATTTGTATATCGAACTCTGGATAAGAATGTCACAAGACGAATATTTGGTTTAATTCAATCCTTCCTATTAAACCGGGAAATGAAGGCCATATTGAACGGGCTCGCTTCCAAATCCTTTCATTATAACTCGTGGTTGCCCCAAAGCTCTATCCTGGATCGTACGCTGTTTCTGACCTTCATCACTGATCACCCCAATGTAATAAGTTACCAACTATTTATTTATTCACATTGCACTAAATGCGAGAGATCTGATAAAGTAATTCAGGAAGCTATTCTTGAAAAGGACATCTAACCAGTGGTTACCTAGGACAAGAAATAACTTGTAAGTATGAACGCCTCCAAAACAAATATGCCTACATTTATCCAACATAAAGAAACTTTTCTGCCTGCCATCAGCATTGCTGATGCTAGAATCCAGATGAGTTACACGCTACACCTTCTTGACCTCACGTTTTCCATGACATGAATTGATACACCTAAACCAATATCTTCATCTCCTACAAGGGAAGCTGGACCGATGTGTCGTGTCAGAAAATCTTTCCCGTCAAAATCCATCTTGCACATTTACAAAACTACCAACCGTCCATGAACTGAATATTTTTGCCATATTTGGTCTTGTATTCGAGCTGTACATCACGTGATTCTTGACAAATATCAAAGAAGGATCTGTAACGTAATCGATCCTGATCAGTCATATCAAATTCAATCATTTTCTCACCGACATGGCGTGGCCTCCATCTTTCATTTCTACAAATATTTACATGGAAACTGAACTGACGGGATTTCATCTCTGTTACCCAGAATGAATTAATGTAAGCCTGCAACGAGACTGGCTAACTTGGTCCCAACGTTTTACTTTCGAAAGAGGTAAATGCAACTGTCATTTCTAGAACAACAGTTTCTTTTCTAGCACAATCTACCTGTGGGATTCTTTTCTTACAATTTCTACCTGTGGAATACTCTTCCGTTTCTATGCTTCCACGATAAATACAATCATCAAAAATTAAATTTAACGTTAATTGCCATTTTCTTTCTTCATGAACCCCATTTATCATTTGTCCTTTCCTCAATCCTTCCTATGATCAATCTTCTCATTCACTTTCTCTCCATGTAACGCCCTGTGTATTAATACGCTTATATACATCGTGCGTGACGCACTAATCCTATTAACACCAGATTGCATCGAGCGTTCGTGACGGAAGAATTAAGAGCGGGAAACATAGAGAATAAAACGTAAAGACAGGAAGGGTCATGGAGAGAGAAAAAGAGAGATTACAGTAGGTGGGGTCTTCATAGATAATGGCACTTGTTTTCTAGTGAGGAGTTAAATCATGTTTCGCGACCTGTCGATCTCTTGAGTGAAAAGTCGCTTCCTTAACTGCAAGCAACCTTTGAAAATTAACAACGTTTTTTTTTTAACCTTAACTTCGCAAAATTGTCACAGGCTGTATGAACCTAGGCTGTGTTGAGCATTCGTGATAGAAAGTTAAAGATAAAGATATATAGAGAGAGAGTAGGAAAGAAACAGAAAGAGAGAAGAGGGAGATAATGTGTATGAAGTAATAGAGGGGGTTTATCTAAGATAAAGGCAATTTGTAGTGAGGAGTTAAATTCTATTTCTTGAGCTAACGATCTGTTGAGGACATTTCAATATTTTTTATGAGGGATTATGTCACTTTTCTTATAACGATCTGGGAAATGGTCATGTTTTGAAAAGTAAAGAGTGCAGTTATATAAAATTTATGAGTAAATCGTTATAATTTATAGGCGTCCTGCTAGTATGGATCTGAATGCTGGATGAAATAATTCATGGAAAAATAACGTGAAGGAGTTGGATAAGAAAGAAAAAAAAAAGACAAGGACAAAAGTTGTTCTGAATACGTCTTGAAAAAGGAATATCAGAATTTAAATCGATATTTAAATTTTTTACCCATTTTTCATTAAAATAAAAATCGTTTAGTCTCATACAATTGAAAAATCACAGCAATTCGCAATTTCTGATATTTTTTATTCAATTTATTTGTTCAGGAATTTATAAAAAATAATTGTGGTTTTCAGATAAATTGCTGTTCACACCGAGAAATCACTTGAGTTAATAAATAACCTTGTAATCCGACCTCACCTGCATATATTTCTTTGTTTTTCATGTGAAATCTTCCAGGTGAAAAACAAATTTTGAATGCTTTACCTCGATTATTATAATATATTGATGAGAATTTCTAAAGAAAATTAATACTTTAGCGAGTGTATTTGTGAAAAGATTCATTTAGTTTTTACGTTTTAAAATCAAAACCCAATTTGCATTAAATGGGTGCCAGGGGATATTAAAAAAAAAGAAAAAAGAATAAGCTATACGTGGCTTCTAAGAAGGAAAATAGCTTTAACAAACAAAATGAATATTAATTGGGGAGACAGCAAATATCAGTAGTCGAATAAATAAAGATAAATGACTTCCGTCTTCAATTTAATGTTGCATAAAAGCCAACATTGTATGGGTTCTCATTTAATTTATTCTTGTTTTAATCATATTAAACTTTAAGAATAAAGCAATCGCCATATCCCTTTTACGTGTCCCTTCAGAAAATTAAGGATCGTGTCGTTCCACAAATTCGTAAAATAAAATTTGATTTTGTTCCTCCATATTCCTCCGCTTTTTGATATTTATTCCTACAAATTTTAAAAATAATTTTCTGTTTCTTTCTATTCCTCTTGACTTAAACTTATCCAGCAAGTGATAGATTTTTCTACGCGCTTTTACATTTTTATCTGAAAAAAAAACCCTCCAATCTCTATGTCTGAGCTTATGCATAAGGTTTTATGATCTGCTTATAAACATAGACATATTTTCGGTATTTTTCCTTTTAATATCTAGCTATATCTCTGAGATGCGGTATTATGATTATTTATATTATTTGCATTATTCTGAATGTTATCCTCATCTTCATTGCGATGTTAACAAAATTTCAGAGATTGTACGCTCCGGCCTTCTTCAGTTGAGTAGAATTTAGAAACGAACATTTCATTTCGTCTACCGGGTAGATTGTTCTAGTTCCACGTTCCATGCCTCTTTCGGATGTTTCAATTTTTTCCCTTTAACTCTTGAAAATTTTGGTACGCCACTGCTGTCGTCTGGTATTAATCTTGGCCATGTGTATAAAGACGTTAGTCGAATACTAGAAAATATCATCAAAGATGAAGAAGAGACTTGAAGCAAGAGAAATGTGGTCATGTAGAAAGGTGGAGGGTATGCTATGAACTGAATATGTGAGCAAAGACGAGGTTTTAGCGAAAAAGAAAACCGAAAGGAAAGAGACAGTTGGAATTTCTGCGGCACGTAATGTGGAAGGAAGGCTTGGAAAATCTGACACACCCAGGACAGAATGAAAGACAGAAGAAAACTGTAATGTGTTATAGTAAATGTATTGCGGGACAAGTTTTAACAGAAATAGCAGGAAAAATTATTAAATCTACATGGACAGCAAATCTTAGAGGTGAATGGTCGTCTACGTTTTAAGTGGGCATTGCACATAAAGAAGAAATTCAGAGTAATTCTGTTATTTTAGCCGTTAAATAAAGCCTCTCTGCCGCTTCGAGTTTCCAAACTTAGTGTTGAGAATCGCTAAAGAGCCATCTTGTCGAGTCTACGAAAGCAAGCACAGAAAGGCAAACTACTACTCAACTGATTAATAGAATTTGGCTAAGCTAGAATAGAAGGCACGAAGAAGACGGTTGGAAGAATTTGAAAGGTCAACATTTCTCCCACATCAAGATCCTTTTGAGAGGCAAAGCATTACAAGCCAATATGTCGACACTTGTTTTTTTTTCATGCCCTTCCAGATTTATCGATTCATATAACAAAGCCAGGCAAGTTTAGGGAATTGTCAATTAAGTGTGATATCTCTGAACAGTGTTGGAGGTAAGGGTCTAAATATTTGAAACAGAAAATACAAAGTCCAACACCTCTTTGTGTAGTGGTTTAACACTCGGTGGACAAAGGAATAAATCATATATATATATATATATATATATATATATATATATATATATATATATATATATATAATAAAAAAGGCTTAAACACTAATATTCCATGGTCATAATATATATATATATACTTTATGCAAACTTAGGTAATGCATATGGGTAGACCCGAAGAGGATGATATCCAGAGAGCTCAATGTAAAATTCAGAGCAGATAGGTTTGAATAAAAAACAGACCACGTTAAGATTGCATGTAATAAGCTATTTCACCATAACCCCTTTAACAGGGTTCTGGATCATCAGACTTAACTTCCAAAAGCTGAAATGAAAAATGAAAAGAAATTCACACGTTTTTGACGGACCTCATCAAGTATACGTAAAATTAACGAAGTGAGGGAGTGAGATGGGAGAGAGGATATGAGTGTGTCATATGTATCATTTCAATTTCCTATTTTTTAACCCCAGTGTGTCGGCTAGATGTAGCTCAAATTTAACGAGTATATATATATATATATATATATATATATATATATATATATATATATATATATATATAGTTATTGAATACGGACGACAAGGAAGTTTGATTTAATGTTAGGAGTTAAGCAATGTAAAATATAAAATTTATCAATTCATAATTTGCAAGAACAATTAAACTGGTCTAAAATGCAAGAATTCTATATAAATCACATTACCAGAAACATCTCTATATATCAAAAAATATTCTTCTACAATTAATAATGCATTAATTAAAAGTGGAAATGGAGCGTAAAAAATATTTTTAAAATAAAAAAAAAATAGAAAGTAGCTCCTGCAAATTCCAGTCGCGTGCGACCAAGTGAGGTCTTAGAATGAACGCTCTTTCTTCAAAAAAGCATAATAAACATAATTTACTGCGTAACAGTCAATACATGAGGTAAAAAGTAACAACACCGGAGACAAAACTCCCTTGAGAATGGGTAGAGAAGTGGCTGAAAGTGCTTGGGGACATTATTTTGTTCCTTAAATTCTACAAAACGGAAAATTGTTAGAATGCAGGAAAAACAAAAATTAATTCCAAGATTTAGGCCGGCTGTATTCATTGAAAGATGTTTGTAAGAAAGGTTGCTTGCACAAAGATATATTAATCATATATATATATATATATATATATATATATATATATATATATATATATATATATATGTATATATAAAGAAATATAGTCTTAAGGTGTGATATACTTATGGAATAAAGTGCTCAATATCAGAGATAGAGCGTGTGTAAATATAAAAGTGAACATAGAAGTCAACACTTATAACGGATATATAAATATCCGAGAAAAATAACAGCTTATGTGGCCTGACGATTGCATATAGCATGAAACAGACTGTCGCCTCCAAGTGTTTACTTCTATGTTCACTTATATATATATATATATATATATATATATATATCGATAGATATATAGATAGATAGATATTATTTACGTTTCATTAAAGAATCTAGACATATGTTGTGTATTTTTATGCTGACAAGTTCTAGTTCAAATAGGTTCTTGAGGTAAAGAGAGAATTCGTCAAGGAATGTGCCGTAGCCTTTTCTAAACCTAGTATATTCGAGCTTTTCTAAATCTTCAGGGGTAAATTGAAAAGACAATCTTATTGTAACTTCGATGAAATCTGCATTCCGTTGTGATGCTGATTTTCAAAACACTCGCGAATAGACTGTGTAATTATATAAAAAAATTAAATTTATCCGTTGTAGCTATGTAAGTTTTTGCCAAACAAGGGTTTCAAAATAAGGAAGCTTACCAGAAATTGGTATAAATGGAAAATGTATTTGAAAAGTTGTTATATGTGCTTCCATAATTCATCGCTACACTCGTAATAAATTTTTTGCAGTGTTGATTGGTTCATTTTGAATTAGAGCGCTTTGACAATTTGCAGTTTTGTTTATTCCTTTTGTTATTGTTCGTTATTTTTGTTATCAGAACTGAAAATAAACGCAACGATATTGAACAGAATATAATCTCAATACGCCGTCCCAACTCCGCAATTGTTGCTACGATTTGGGGAGAGCAAGGTCTGCATAAACATTATAAGCCATGGAAGTTTATAAATAATCTAATCTACCATGATCTGAGGGAACCCATTTAAGATCTTAAACGTTTAAAATATACAGAAACACGAGTTTTGTCAGAGTCTGGATAATTTTAATAGAAACTTACAATCAATTTTACCAATTTACCTGCGCGCCAAATATGTGGAATTATTAATATAATAATTATGGAAAATAATCCCTCTTTACCTTTCGTCTTTTAACAAGTACAAACATGGTATTATACTATGCTATCAAAGTTAACAACATTATTAAAATCTAAGACTAATTTACAAACGACCGAGCAAAATTCAGCCACTCACAAACATATTGTATTAATTACTCATACCGAAAATATAACTGTAAGTTCTATGCTAATTGTTTCTTTTTTCGCACTTCTTACTTGTGGAACTCTCTTCCAAATTCTCTTTTCCCCACACAACTACGATTTTTAAAAAATGAAATCCAATGGCAATCGTCTACTTCTGTCTTCTTAATTCCTATTATTTTATTGTTCTCTCTCCTTAATAGTGTTTTTCTAATATCCTCTAACATTCAGTAACCACCTCCCATCTTAGTGGCTTTATTGCCTTGCTTTTGGTGAAATCATAAAAAAAAATATCCAAATTAGTTTTACTTTTATCAAAATGGAAAACACTTCTTCTGATTTAAATGTAAGAGAGAGTTTCAAAAGGTTAATGGAGAACGGAATTAAAAGCAAACTTTTTTTTATTGATAAGCTGTATTTCTTGGCATAAGATCCATCAACATGACGACAGATCTCTAGGCGATGATAATAGCCATTTATTCAATTATGGACGAACTTGATATCCTGAGCAAAGGAAAGCAGCTTTTATGTGTCATTAATGGTCTCAAAATTGATACGAATAAGACAAAACTGTTCAGAAATAAGACAAATTCACACGGTGCTAAATCACGACAATATATAAGTTAGAATCAAATAAAAAAAAAACGTTTCTCAGCTTAATATGTTTCACTTTTATTAAATCTTATAATTTTTACTATATTCTGGTAATTTTTGCCTTGTGTTTAATTTTTCTTCGTCAATTTTATATCACGTGCATTCGACTTGTTAATACCAATATTATAATTTGTGGCGTTCCGAATTCAAGGAGAGGTGACGCGTCTTTCTGAATCTTCAAGAAATTAACGCGCTTCACGAGGAAAAAAACGTAAATATTCATGGTGTATGAACTTTTTTGTTTGTCTGTGAGCATCAGAATATAATGTATATTGGCAATTATCTGTGTGTATCTGAGTGCGTATGTGTGTTTATGTGAGTATGTATGTGTGTATGTGACTGTGTATGTTTTTGTGTGCGGTAGACATTATGTTTGCTAGTTTTTCATGTGTTAATTTTCTATTCTTTATCTCATTATTCGGTCGAATTACGGCCCATATATTATCTATATTTGCTCCTAACTTACATATATATATATATATATATATATATATATATATATATATCGCGTGGTCATGTGTGACGTCATGAGCTCCGGTGTGATTTTCGCTTCTAGCGTCTTATATGCACGTGTTTATCGTTGCTAGGATATAATCCATGTAAACAATCACAGACTATCATCACTGTCTTGTCCGTATATTGCTTAATATTTTGTACAGTAATTGACATCTTTGATAATGGCTTTTGCAAGCGAAAGCTTAGATTGTATAAAAAAATATGGATCAATATTGTGATTTTCTTTCTTCGTTTAATGATAATGTTATTAATCTTATCAGACGTTATGAAAAGAATTTACATAAAATAGACAACGCCTGTCTATATTATTTAATGAAACACGTATGAATATATATATATATATATATATATATATATATATATATATATATATATATATACTGGCCGAGAACCACCCCTCAGCGGACTTTACACTAGCTCCTGGGGAGGGATTTTTGGTTTTTGCTCTTTTACCTTCAGAATCATATGTACGTAAAATTTATAAGAATTTAGAAGTAATAAAATTATTCTATCGTTTTTCGAGACCTTAATTCGGCATAAGCTTTCTTCGTATACGAAACCGAAATATGTAGTTTGCTTACATTTATTTTCCACGTTGTTTTCCTTTCTTTTAAAATCGCCCTTTTTATGATCCCTTCATATAAAGTTAATCGTAAAAGACATTAGGGAACCAAGATTATTTAACATTTCGAATACGTCACAGTACGCGTGCTAGAAAAAAAAACGTATGTGCAACGTATCGTGCCCTACTTAAGTTTCAATTGCGATTTAATTAGATGATTAGATGCAATTCCGACGGAAAGCTAAAATAAAGTTAAACATTTAATAAAGAATCATGTCTTAAAACTTTGACTTTGATTGATATTTAAATTTAACTTTAAATGAATTACTTATTTAATTTTTAATCGTATGTAACTATAGTAGTTATTAGCTGTTATGGCATAATTTAAGTTTATCAAACTAAGGAGGGAAAAAGTGGAGAAAATTAAGTCTTTAACTGTTTGTTTTGGCGTCCAAACTCTTTAACGCGTAGAATATCTATTTTCCATTTTTAATATAAGATTGTGACACAAGGCCGAAAGGGAAATGGAGGAGGTTTGTATTCAGTAACTATCCTAGTCCTAGTTAATCAAAAATCAAGACACATTCATTCAATACAATATACTCAATCACAGCAAGAACTTGACCATCATCTCCCAATCCTAGATGTACCACAATACCACATATTTACAAAGGACCGACAAAATACCTCATGATATAAAAATTTATAATGATCATAAAATGTCAATTTTTTTGACATGTTTCTCTTCATTCCCGACAAAAATATATAAGCATTTCATGAAACATGAAATGCTTGTGGAAAATGATCGCAGGAAATAAAACTAAAAATACAACAAGATATTCAAACTAAAACAAAACTGATGTTAGTAGGACCAGTCGACACCTCAAAATAAGGAGAGAGTGCGCTGTATTCTACCGTTCAAAGATATCAAGCAGGAATAATCACTAATAGAGTTGGGGAGGAGAAATTGAAAGTGATGTGAGAAAAAAACACAAAGTCTGACCCAACTGAGATAAGAAAAAAAAATAGGGGACAAATTCAAACTGGGGCGGTTGTGTATCTCGACATAGATCATAATAAAATAGAGTGTCTGGGAGAGGCTGGGAACAACATTTATTCGCATTAATTAAGGAAACTTAAAACAGTGTAACTCAACCAGTGGAAGGTTTAGAGGAAGCCTCCCCGTTGCGCACAGGGTGCTTAAAAGAGAAAATCAAGCCGCAAACATCTGGTTGGTAGAGAGACCGTTGCCTAACATCCGTGTCATAGTGGGGTTCGAATCCGGTGGCTTATAGAACAGCGGCCAGGTACCGATGGAGCCTTGGACTGATCTAAATCGATCAGCGCGGTTTGCTCGTCGTTTTCTACACCCTCTATGATAGTGCGAAGCAGATGCAGGTTGCTTGGAACTGTTTGTCCTCTCAAAGCACAAGTCTGCACGGGACACAAGAAGCTCGAGATAACTGAATGAAAACGCTCTGTCAGGATCCTGACTAAAATCTTTACTTCTGTTTTTTGCAGAGTTATGGGCCTATAATCATCTAATTCACTTCCAACACCCTTGTCAATTTTTAACAGCGTGATCACACCCCTGGAGATCCGATCTGGGATGGACCCATACCAGAACCAGTTGGTGAACAGAACTCTCAAAATCGGGGCAATTAAGTGCGGTTTCATATGGCAGACCATCAAATCCCGGAGATTTGCCCTTGCCGTCCCTCTTCCATGCCAAGTGAACTTCGCCATCTGTGATCTCACCCTAAGAAGCCAGTTGACGAAAGTCGAGAAAAATCAACCAAATAGCTGTGAAACCTGTTACCACTGAAACCAGGCTCCTTGATAAACCGGGTCTCGAAATGCCTCTTAAAAACCTCACACAGCCCTTGATTGACCACAACGTCTGCCTCTCCGTTGTATTTACCTAACGAATGTATCGATCGGAATATTGATCTCTTCCTTATGCAATTCTTCGCCCGCATTCAGAGTTTCATTAGGTATTTTAACATATATCTAATTACATGACCCTCGTAGCGCTTGCTAGCCTTACGCACTAGAGCTAATGTTATCCCTAGGGATTTCCCAAATATCCAGAGGCAGACTATCCTCTAGAGTCTTCACCTTAATATCCTTATCTAAAGCTAGTTGTTGGTTATATTCGGTCGTGAAACACCTAATCCTATCCTTAATCCTTTCCTACGACTTATTTTCAATAACCTCCCCTAATAACTCCAGCAGAACTAATTAGCACTTGCCGGATGTCACGCCTGTCCAGTAAAGACAGAGTGAACTTCCAGTGATTAGCCATTCTAGACCTAGCGCGTAACACCATCCGCGTACAGACGAGTCTATGGTCTGAATAGTCTAAACGCTGGAACGTGGGACAATCTTACAGATCTAGATCGACCCTTCTAATTAACATTCTATCCAGGAAAATAGCTACCCGGAGTAACGGCCGCTTAAAAAGCCCACGTCCACATCTCCGGCTCCAGGTTATCGAACCGTTATCTATCAAGAAACTCTTCGATCAGTTCAACCAATATATGATCGTCCGATTACCTCCCGCTAGCTTCACGTCTCCAGTCTATCTTGCGGCCCAGTATGTCACTCCAGTCGCCCATTAAGACGAAGTACGACAAATCAACTAGGAACGGCCCCAACTGAGGGAAAATGTCGACACGCTCCCACTAGTCGTTGGGCGCATAAACCGCAAAGACCCGAAACGTATCACTGCTAACGGCAATATCGGCGACGATCAACCGGGCCCTCGCGTCGACATAACTAACATGGAAACACCTCTGGTCACCGTATGCTGAATAAACAACAAAGTCGCTAGACAGCACACGAGCATCAATGTCGCAAACAAAACGTGTCTCCTGGATCGTAGCTACATGTACATCGAATAAGAGAAAACAAAGACGAGTTTCCTTAACCCTTCCTCACATTCAAGCAGGCTAACTTAATATAAACCTTTTAAGCTTGGCTCTCCTAAACAAAGACTGAACGGAAATCTGCGAGGGTCAAGACCCCGACTCATTTTCCTGGACTCCTGGGGCCTATATCGGTCGTAATACCACCTATGTGGGGAAATTTAAATTAAGAGCCCTATATATGGAGAGGTGAAGTAATTTCGTAAGGTTCTTGAGCTCCGGAGACTATCTGAGCTATCTGGAACTTTAGGAATGCATTTTTCGCGACAGCGAGGTGTTCCCCAAGCTTGGGGTTACCCTTGGTGTTGATAATAAGTGTGATTACAACTGAGGCATCCGGGATATTTATTGAGTCTTCCGTTGGAGGTACATTTAAATAGAGGCCTCAATACAATTTTTTAGAGGCCACTATGCAAATTTTTTCCCCTTTGGAGGAATATCTTTATTTCATTTCTTGATAAGTGCTGGAGGAGGGAGAGGGAGAGATGGAGCCCTAGAGGGAGATGAAGGGAGGCTCCTCGTCTTAAATTGTGAGGAAAAGTAGAAGCGGATTAGGACTTGGCATTTTTTCCAGGGCCTTCTTCGCCCTACTTCCTCCAGGTCTCGTCTCCTTCTTACCGTAGTTTTGATCGTCTTCCTCCTCCTAGTTCTGTCCCTTTTCAGTGAGGAGGTTCTCAGTGGTGGTAATCTCATCTACCTTCATATAGATGTCGAGTTGTTGTAACTCATCTAATTGCTGCTCAGGCTGCTGCTGTGATTGATGCTTCTAGGGGAGCTCCTGGTCCTGAC
This sequence comes from Acanthosepion pharaonis, assembly GCA_903632075.3. Classification (NCBI taxonomy): domain Eukaryota; kingdom Metazoa; phylum Mollusca; class Cephalopoda; order Sepiida; family Sepiidae; genus Acanthosepion; species Acanthosepion pharaonis. Next base: position 946,456 of record CAHIKZ030000784.1, on the reverse strand, counting down.
TCTGCTGCTGCTGCGGCTCCTGTCTTGTTGGCTTTGCTGACGTTGCGGCTTTGGCTGCTCTCCATGCCGATGCTGTTGTTGTTGTGCCTGCTGCTGGGCATTTTGCCTTCGCTGCTGCTGCTGCTGCTACTGCTGTTTCTGCAGCTCTTGCTGTCACTGATGATACTGATGCTGACGCTGCGACTCAGTCTGCGATTATTGCTGCTGCGGCTTTGTTTTGTCCATTGTTGCTGCTGTTGCAGCTTAACCTGCTTCTGAGTCGGTTTAACAGCTACCTTTCCAAGCACATCCTGTTGTGGAGACGGGGTTGTTTGTTTTGTTCCTTTATTCACCACCTCAGTCCATTCACCTCGACCACAGGGAATCTTCTTTGTTGCATCCACTTTGGGATGCTCCCGTGTGGGGTAGCGTCTTTGGTGCAGGATTTCTGGTTGGATCAAACATTACCAGGTATCCGGGATCACCATAAACCCAGCAGTAAGGCTGGCGATCGTATACGATAGCAAATATAGTTCGGCCGCCGCAGGTGTTCCCGTTGTGTATCGCATTAAATTTGTGTTTGGTCAAACTTACTAGTATTTCACAATCACTGGTGGCACTGTCCGACTTACACTTGATACAAGACAACCCATCCACGGGAGCGTAATCCGAGAAGAAGGCCACCAAATGGGCGTTGGTGATATATATGGACAGCCCGAGACTTCTTGGTGCCCGTGTACTCTGTTTCTAGTCTCAGTATGTTAGTAGTGAGAAAAATCCTTTCCAATGTCTTTGCTGCTTCCTCGGTTGCCAGCAGGATGTTCCACATGGCGTTACGGCCTCTTCCATCGCCTCCATGATGACAGCCATATATTTTCTCGACTTGACGGCGAATATCAACTGGGAGATTGACTTTGCTGCCGCTGTTCATGCCCTGAGATGAAGGCATATTCCCCTCTCTCAGGTTTTTAAAATATTCTGGCTGTTTTGGGGGCCTTTCCGCTGCCCATGCCGACATCGACGGTTTTGTGGCCAAAGGATTTTTTTTTAACTGGGATGCCTTTGCAATAGTAGAGGGGAATTCACCTGGCGGCACAAGAACAACAGTTGGTAAACATGTCAAAACTAAAAAAAAACCTTGAGACAAATAAAAAAAAAAGATATAAGTAGAATATCACTCACTAGACCTCGGACAACTCACTTCTATACGATGAAAGTTGGTGCTAAAAAAATTCCGGCACGTTAACGCGTAGAATTTAAAAATTTCTTTATGCATTCATGCGCCATTTTTATAGTAAAAGCAGATACAATTTCTTGACAAGGGAGGTAATCATGGATTTTTCCACATCCGTCATTTTTTTTTTTTTTTTGTAAAAGTCCTTTCAGTATGAATGTGTATCAGGAGGTCGAACTTTTTAGCAATATCAGTTGTAAACTGATCGTGTAATGCCATTGAAAATGTGCTTTTCAATTTCAGTTATTTGGATTCCGTGTTGATCCCTTGACCAATTCTGCTGAACTGGTTCTCCGGAACATGTCTTGATTGAAGTTGCAGCGTATTGGAAGTTTGTGGGTTGCTAACTTTTGTTAATGATGACTTTTCAGTCCTTCGCTTTGGGAGAAAGATATTTCATCGTTGCATTACAATGTCTTAATAAGAATAGGCCTTGGGGACGTAGATTTTACGACTATTGGTGAAGTTTTAATGCTTTTACCGGATATATATTATTTTCATTTTCTAAACACTTCCTGAACTTTTTTCTTCATAGGAAGTGACAAGCTTCGAGAAGTTGCTATAGACCTTGATTGCGCAGACTCTTTTAAACATATTTTATATATATGTTTTGGTGCCTACCAATTTCTGTGACAAGTTTTAGAAATTCTTTTCTCTATTTGTGGTCTTCACTTTTTATAGAATTCACCCTTCTCAGTAGGTTATGATCTTTTATTGCTGGTGTCCCCATTAATGATCCACTCAAATTTTAAATAAAATCAAATCCTGTTTAGACTTTGCTTTTAGAGTTTTAATAAAAAAAAAAAAAAAAAAAACTCCACGCGACCGATAGCTTATATATGGTGGTCCATATTGTTGATTGTTATATTTGTAATATTTGGGGTGCTTTTTCATAAAATAACTAACTACTGGGAACTACCATTATAATTGCTCCACGATCAAATTCGAAATTAATTATGCTACTGCATAGCTTTGTTGTAACTTTAACTTCAGCTTTCCAGGCTTCTTCTGTGACTGCGTTAATTATATCGTTATTAGTAATAGACCCAAACCGGTAGTGTGGTTCTCCCTCTCGAATTTTAGACATGCCAGTCTGATACTTCATTCTTAAACACATTCGGCTAATTGCATTTTTGGCTCGACAGTCGCTTTGAGTATGACAGAATATTGCTACAACTTATACGTTTATTTGTAGTTATTTCATGGGGTCCTGTATCTTGTGTCTTCTTTTTTATATTCCTTTGGTTTTTACTCTGCTATTATTTGATACTTTTGGATTTGTGTCTAAAGAAATATTTAGAGTTTGTTCCTTGGGAGTTTTCTAGGTTCTCCTATGTATATATATATATATATATATATATATATATATATATATATATATATATATATATATATACGTTTATCTAGGGTAAGCCATTTACCAATTAAACATGTTCCTGACTATACCATCTTTAGCACCTACGATTATTTTCTTGCATTTTCCCAAAATTGCAGCCTTTTACTAAATGCCGGGTGTGCAACGATATAGGCCTCTATACTCGCTGATTCTTGTTGCTTTTGAATAAGAAATTTGTAAGCTCCGTACGCTACATGGGCTTCTCCAACAAAAAAATTCTGTAACTTCGATACTATTGAAAACCAAATAACAACATGTGCTCAACCGAAGAATTCTTCAAGATCTTCGAGGAGATTAATGCTTGAAATTGAACAATATCCAATAGTTACTCGTCAAGAGTTGCAGGATGATTTCCTTTCCTCAGGAATCTGTGTCGCTAAATGAAAAATAAGCAATGGAATTCATAGGAACATTCTAAAGTCACACTCCCCTCGGAAAACTCCATTGCTTTTCAAAAGACACAGATGTTGTCAGGTTAAAATTTAGTATTTTATTTTTTGGGATTTAATAAAAGAAATCATTATTTGAAATCTAATGAGATATTTTTAAAATTACACACAACAAAATATTCGTTGCTTATGTATATTTTTTTGCAGGCTGTGATTGAAATACATAGGTGGTTATCATTTTCAAGGCAGATAATTGCCTAATTTCAATAAACTAATTTAATTACAAGGCCCTTTAACAACACATCCAATTAATTATGAAATATCACAAAATTTGACGTGGTATTTTTTTCAGTTACTGACATTTGAAATGAATTGCTTAATTCTGCATTCAATTGATGCTGCTTAATTCATAAGGTCTATATCAGCCGTATATTAAAATAGGTGCGGAATGGGAAAAGGCGAAACAACGACACATAAAATTGTTACTTTAAGTAAGAAAATGAATTCATATTAGCTCTTAATATACTTGTAAGTGCTTGCTGGTACACAAATTACGGGTAAGCAGAATGATTATCGCGGTTTGGAACCAGGCCAGACAATCTGGGAAATCTCCCAAAGAGTAACAGAGAATCGCCCTTGTAAGATTAACCTTCGTTCTTGCTCGTTTGGCTTGTGATAGTGGGCGGGTTTAAGGCAAAAGGTCCTGGCTTGCTAAGGGCGCCTCTATCGTCGATGTCGCAAGCCATAAACGGAATACATAAAGGGAAATCTATTTGAGAGGTCAGCCAGGAATCACTTACTATTTGGCGGCTATCGATAAGAGCGGGTCAAGAAATTAGATTACGAGACACACAGGAGGCGCTCCTTGTACTGCGTAATTAATTTTACAGATTCATTGGCTGAACATAGGCTTAGATTGTGGTCGAAGAATTTAATGCCACATAGAGGAGAAGAAGCAATTTTTTTATTGCTCTTCTTTAGATTATTCTCACAGCCCCCCCACGTATTTCATAATAAAATAGTAACAATCAAACTTACAGTAATAAAGTGTAAACAGTAATTTGAATCAATTATATTTAAAGATATTTAAATACTACTACTACTACTACTACTACTACTAATAATAATAACAATAATAATAATAATAATAGAGTATAAACGCACAAATCCGTCTTTTATTTGCCGTGTTACATCAGGACGAGAAAGATCATGGCCCTCCGCGATATCGATGTTTCTCATAACGTGTTCGACTTTGAATTTATATTCTCATTCATGTCATATTTATATTTTATCACTGTCTATATGAATCTACTTGTAACTTTGGATATTTCCGATTCTGTTGTCTTGCAAATTTGTTGCTTTGGTCTTCCGTAATTGTGCTCTGAGGAAAGTGATCACTCACGCAATCGGCACATGAATATATTATATAGTGCAAAACTGCGTGTTGGAAATTGTTGTTGATAGTTATATGGAACATCGCGTCTCCTCCCGAGGTTTTTCCTGTTAATAATTGTATTGCTTTCTCCTGAAATCAGGTGTTGTTACGTATTTCGTCATTTGATTGGACCAACTTTTCTCCACGTGTCAAGTCGGGTCACTTGAGCTAACTTGCGAAATATTTCTCTTTCTTTTACTTTTTAGACTTTGGCATTCTTTGTGATACCCTGTGATTTAAATCAAGCTCTGCCTTTGCCCATTGAGCTGTAAAAAGCTATCAATTACTTCCTCAGATTTCAGGGCTGTTGGCGATTATAAAATAATAAATATTTTAAAGAGCTTTCTTTTCAGTTTAACTAAAATGGATTCTGCTCGAGAGTTGACAGTGTCGCAGAAACAGTTATTTATCTCTTTATCGAGCTTTAGGTCATTCTCAACATTTATTTTTCTCTTCGCGCGGAGGTACGTTCTTTTGTGCTTTCCTGGTGAAATCCTATAATATGCCCGCATGGATACGCAGGGGATTGTTAACGTTTCATTTTAACATTTCATTTATTTATTTGTTGTTTAAAATTTTCAAAAACCGAAGAAATAAATATTTACTGTTATTTTTAATTTAGTCAATTTGTGTAAAACATTGGACCGATATTTTAATATATTAACGTATATAATACTTACATTATTCGAACTATTGGCCCCATCTTTATTGCCATATTTATCACAACGCTTTGGCCGTTGCACGCTTCGACCTTCTTCAGGTGGTTGGAATGTCGAACTGAACCATTTATTTCACTCGTTGTAGTAGACTGTTCTAGTTCTATGTGTCATGTCAAGTCGATGTCAATTATCAGTTATCTCCTGTTAATTCTCCCTCTCCTCCACCGCCTTAAAAAAGTATTGAACTCACACTCTTTGGGTCTTTTCACTGGCTCTAACTAAAGGATGTATCCACTGTGCCATGTGTCCGTGAAGAGAACTTGGATAGGGGCATTAACAGGAGATAACTGATAACTGACATCCATTAGACATGGCACGTGTAACTAGAACAGTCTATCCCTGCGAATGAAATAAACGGTTGAGTTCGACATTCCAACCACCTGAAGAAGGCCGGAGCATATAACGACCGAAACGTTGTGATAAATATGGCAACAAATATGAGGACAATTGTCTAAATACTTCAGATAGTGTACATAATACCTAATCTCAGAAATATAGACAGATATTAAAGTATATATCAGTCATTTTCGAATCAGACATTTAACAACAATAAAAACTTGTCTTCATTTCTGAAACAAGGAGGCTTTATCATTATTTAAATTATTTACAAGCGGACTATCGTCTTCATTTTTGTTGTTGTTGTTGTTATAACAATATTTTCGTCGTTGTTTCTTCTGGTCTTCATCAAGGGTATGACGATTCAAGTAACCTAAAGGAAATCCGGAACTTATATTTATATTTAGGATAAACATGGAAATTATCCCCATTCCCCTGCATTGCATCACCTCTCATATCGGAATGAGATTTGTAGCAATGCAATCAGGTATTGCTGATCATGTATACGGGGAAAATGTTATTCATCACATCCAGTGGGATAAAGTGAAAATACTGAACCTGGAAGAACACTAGAGAGTTATAGATCTTAAAGAGTCGTTCTATATGCTAGGTTATGAGGAACCCCACCTTAGGACTAGCATATCAATAGATACAATATGGAAACCGCTAATGTCGAGCTATATCTTGTCTAGTTCTTAATTTTAGTACTGCACGGTTGTTGCCATTGATTCCGAATTTTCCGGAAATTAAACTCAATCTTTGTATATCACGAACGCTTTAAAACACTCGTCTCTTGACCTGTATGACCATGTAGCCGTTAACTATACGTTACTCGGATCGACATACAGCTAATGAAGGAGAAGCTCTAAGGTCGAACTTAAAGTCAAAACAACAAAGATGAGGAGGATAGTGTGCTTGTAAATAGTGTAAATATATATCCGTGTCAAAATATAATCGTATAGTTTAAAACTTATGTCAAAAACGTATCAGATTCTCTTTTTTCTATCCCTTTCTTTAAGATTCTGTTGATCAGCTTACAATAAGTTTTTCCCAGAATCTTTTAAATGGCGTGTATTTAGAGTATAGTAATTTGCATGTGTTGGCTATGGGTGTTTTATGTGGTTTTGTGGCATTTAATCCACACACAAGCACAGGAAGAACACTGGGATAATACATTCCAGTCAAACTCAGTCCGGATAAAGCCTTCCGTGAGCTGAGTAGAAGAAAAAAAAAATGAAATTGGTGACAGAAAAGGAATGAAAGAACTATTAACAATCTAAAAATAATTGATTGATTGCCTCTTTCGCCTTCCCCGGGGTTATCTATCCTTTCCATGTAAATTAAAGCCAGAAAATATTTTAGATTGCAAAAGGTTATTACTGTTTTTTTTTTTTGTTTTCTTTTTATTTATAGATATTAATGATTTAGTGTTACAAGGGAGAGGTTACAGTTGTTCGAACGAGAGAAAAGTGTATATTATAAAGAGAAGGGAGAAGCCGCAGCATGTTTTTGTTATAATGTGATTTTTTTTATTATTTTCCGTATAATGTGGATTTTTTCTTACATATATATTATACTTTATTTTCCATATAATATAGAAAGTAAAGTATAATATATATTTACTAAAATATATTTAATAAATCCACATTATAAACAAAATACAAAAAAAAAATATATTTTAAAAATCCACATTATGACCAGCTTCCGTTTTGTCTTTATATATATATATATATATATATATATATATATATATATATATATATATATATATATATATTTATGTTTGTATATATCTATGTATATATATATATATATGTATGCATGTATATATATGTGTGTGTATATATATATATATGTGTGTATATATATATATACATACATATATATAAACATACATAAATATATATATATATATATATACATTTATATTATATATATATATATATATATATATATATTATATATATATATATATATATATATATATATATATATATATTTATATATATATATATATATATATATATATATATATATACAAAGTATAGGATTGGCGTATACGTAATAAATGCCTATTACCCACCAAAATACTATTCTTAAAAGAGTGTTCTGTACAGAGTAGAGCAAATATAATTTATTCTAATTTTCTAGCATAAATACGTTATAAAATCAGTACAAAAATAACCATCTTGTTTCAAAACTTCTGGTGTCTTATGAAGTGACTGTGTTGAATGTAGAGGAACTATTTATTCTACATTCAACAATATCACTTCATAAGACACCAGATGTGTTGAAACAAAATGGCTATTTTTGTAGTGATGTTTATGGTATAATTTCCGAATAAATTGTTTATACATACATACATACATACATACATACATATATATATATATATATATATATATATATATATATATATATATATATATGTATATATTATGAGTAACGATATATATTCTATATATCAAGAACTGTATTAGGAAAAATTTTGAAGCCACCCCAGAACTAACATAGGATGAACTTGGCAGAAGAGTGAAAACAAATACAAACAATAGCTCTTAAATTCATTGAAAAAAAAAGACTGGCAACAATTATAAAACTTATGGTTTGAGTAACTTTTGCGACGAATGCCAAAAATTTGGGCTGCAGTAATCAAGGCAAAAGGAGGATATTTTCTCGAGAACAAAATTTAATCATAAAATATGTTTGTCTTTTTGGTCATAATTAAATGTCTATTAAAAAAAAAACATGTTTCGCTTTTTAACCATGTATAATAATTTTCTCTTATTTAAAATACAAAGCAATTTTGGGACAATTTAAAAATCCTAACTTTATTTATCATAGATCTAAATCAGCCTATTAATTAACTATTATTGGTACCTAAAACGTGGCAGTATAATGTAAATCTCCAGCATATTACTTGTGACGATATAGGGAAGTTTAACTGAAATTTTAAAAATAAATTAATGATAAAAAAAATCGATTCAAATAGGAGAAAATGGACCGAATCCCAACAGCAAATACCGTAGGCTGCGAAAGTGAATTAAAATCCGGGCGGATATTCTGTCAATATTTTTTTAAATCTGAAAAAAATCTTTATTACCATCTGATAATTATTATTCCATAACAAATCAAATTATTTTTTAATTATTTTTTCTAGAAATAGTTTCAGGTTTATCAGACAAAAAATCCAAGCACAAAGTCCAAGGAAAATAGGGCCACAACATAAATAAATGAATGAAATAATATCTGTCCTGTGACGGTTACTGTCCATTTCTTTCTGTCAACATGTGGATGTCAGAACAAGATACAGTCAGTTATGTGCTTGATACACGCTTAGGCGCTTATGTATCTTTCGATATATGACTGACGAGGCAGATGCTTCCGGCAGTATGATGCCATTTCTTTCTGCGCTAGACTGGTTCTTTCCATCCAAGACTATAGGAGCTGTTCTCTCTTACCATTTACTCATAGCCGGGGTGAGTGGAAGAGGATTCCTACCTTTCCCAATGGTATTTAGCACGTAAGTGAAAGTAATGGATTCGATTGGAATTTGTACTTGGCCAACTGATTCCACAATCCGAGCCGCTATACATTACTCCACTGTACCTCTTAATGTTCATTTCTGTCAGAGAAAAACTATAAACCGAAATTGATCTCCTGTCTTTAAACTGAATATATTTATTAATAAATGTTAAAATGAACAAACTAATAAAATTTCAAATAAGTTCGTTATGTAGGAATATGTTTACCTAAACGAGTAAAACTTTAATGTTTTTAATTTTTTAATTTTTTTTTTATTTCTTTACGGCATATCAACCTCAATGGGCTATTTAATGTCCACAATTTATTTATTGCTGGTAATTTTTCTTTTTGCAAAAATGCACTGCTGGTAATATTTTATTTTCAAAAATGTACTGCTGACAATAATGTATTTCTGGTAATAATCTTTACAAAAACGTATTGCTGATATAAAAAAAAAAACTGTTTTAATATTTGCATTGTGCTTTGTAACGTTTTTTGTTGCGGAAGTTACCAATTTACCGATAGCTGGGACCGTGGCAGATGCTACCTCTCCGAGTCGGGGTGGACCTGGGAACATCGGCAATTAAGAGGTGATTCAAATGTAGTTTATCGTCTTACAAGGACGCTTCAAGTTTTGTGTCAATTATTATCTTCCCCACATATCCGCATAATCTATACCTCTTACCTATTATTCCGTAAAGCTCGTACCTAAAGCGGCTCTTTGGCATTGTACATGAGGAATATTATTGCATAAAAACGAAGTGATGCGTCCCGATTATTAAATTAAAAAAAAAAGTAAGTAAAACCCTATATGACGCAGATACCACTGCTTATTGGAGCTGAGAGAACGGAAATTCTAAAGTATCGAAAGTATATTTTATTACCGGTATATATATATATATATATATATATATATATATATATATATATATATATATATATATATATATATATATTGCTCTGGTACTAGTATGTATTTGCTGATCGCGTTAGGCGTGTAAATGTTTATAAATTATGTTGTTGATTGATTCAACCTATATGACGCAGATTTACCCTATATGACGCAGATACAACTGCTTATTCGAGCTGAGAGAACGGAAATTCTAAATTATCGAAAGTATATTTTATTATCGGTATATATATATATATATATATATATATATATATATATATATATATATATATATATATATACTAGTATGTATTTGCTGATCACGTTAAGCGTGTAGATGTTTATAGATTATCATGTTGATTGACTCAACGTATAGAGCATTTGCACATCGTGTTGCTCAAAATGGTACGAGTTAAGTAATTTATCTTTCACAAATATCAGTAGTGTTATGGAGACGACATATCTTAACATACATCTAGATGATTTGTTTTCTATTATGGAATTGACAGTAGGGATTTCGAATGATAGAAAGTCCAATATTTAAACCAATAGTGTCCATATTATACACGGTGTTGATTTCTGGAGTTATACTTAGTGGCATTAAACCAGAGGAATACAGAATTAATAAGATTTAATTTCACTTTTTCGGTAGATCGAAAATACATAAAAATAAATGCATAAGTGTGCATTTTAATTGCCCTATCCAACTAGAATTTCGACAAGTCGATAAAGAAACTGAAAGAAAAAGAATAGATCGCTGTCACACTCACACACAACGACTTTCAAAACCAATGGAAGGACAAAAAGCAATATAATACAACTTTTTTTTTCGTCTAACACTGGCCTAAAGAAAACGGTCCAAAGTCAACACGTGAGGTCACAAAGCAAGCATCGCAGGAATTCTGACCAAGAATATTCAAAGACAGCAAACACAAGAGAACACAAAGTGTATTAAAATACTCACAGCACGACAAAGAAAGCCTAAAATTTGATCAATCACGCCATAAAAATTGAGCGACCCAAGCCAGAAAAGGCCGAACACGCAGTTTTATTGGACGCAGAAACAGGGAAATTTTAAGAGGTTTACTTATATCCACAAATATATGAGCAGACTCATGCCATGCATGTATATATATATATATATATATATATATATATATATATATATATGTGTGTATATATATATATATATATATATATATATATATATATATATATATATATATATATATATATATATATAACATAGAAATCAACACTTAGAGGCGACAATCTGTTTCATGCTATATGCAATCGACAGGCCTGACGATTGCATATAGCATGACACAACATATAGCATGAAACACCATGAAACAGACTGTCAACCTCTATGTGTTGACTTCCATTTTCACTTTTATATTTACACACGCTCTATCTGTGATATTGAGCACTTTATCCCATAAATATAGCACATCTTAAGACTATACTTCGTCATATATATATATAGCCATTCGTATTCAGGCGTACCCGTCTACAAAGGCGGGTAGCTACTCCCTATTGCAGACGCTTGATCAGGCGCGCGCATTTTGCGTTTGTTCAACAGCCCACCTGTGGTTTATACTGCAACAGACCTTAGTTACAGTTCTTGGGAGAGAAGCGTGTCATCCAGCTTGATCAACAATCTGAGCAAGACCAGCACGCTCAAACCCTCGTCGAATGACTTGTGCCTCCTTTGTGGTGCACCCTTATATATATATATATATATATATATATATATATATATATATATATATATATATAAACTTAGGTAATCCGTATGGGTAGACCTGAGGAGGATGATATCCAGAGAGCTCAATGTAAAATTCAGAGCAGATATGTTTGAATAAATATAGACCACGTTACGATTCCATGTTATAAGCTATTTCACCATAACCCCTTTAACAGGGTTCTGGATCATCAGACTTTAATTCCAAAAGCTGAAATGAAAAGTGAAAAGAAATTCACACGTTTTTTACGGACCTCATCAAGTCTGCGTAAAGTTAACGAAGTGAGGTAGTGAGGTGTGAAAGAGGATATGAGTGTGTCATATGTATCATTTTGGTTTCTTTTTCTTTTCCGTACCCAAAACTCCGCCGAATTTCAAATTAATTTCTTCGTAGACTGTTTTAACATTTAGATATTTATCAATCCTTAACCTCCCAAATATGCACGTTAAAGTAACGCGAACTGACAGCGTCTAAGAATTTGAATGAAACCTGTCGTGTAATTTATTGGGGTTGTTGTAAATTCTTCCTTTAATGTCGCTCTTATCATTCCCCCCTTAGTCATCTTTATCTAGAGACGAGGCGCGTTAAATTTGAGCAACATCTAGCCGACACACTGGGGTTAAAATAGGAAAAATTGGAAACTGAGGCCCGATGCCAAAAGCTGGTGGCAACAATCTGTTTCAAGCTTAAATTCAAAATTCAGGCCATGCGTTTCATTTTTACATTCGCTCTATCTCTGATAAACTACATTTCCCATTATATATATATACACTACACTATATTATTGAACTATATACTTAGTTCATGACATAAAAACTGAATACACTTGTAAAAACAGAATACGTGGATTTAACACATCACAAGAAATATTTAAATAAAATTCTCACTTAAAATTTTGAAAAACTTAGCGTTGCGTCCTTGCACGTTCCGAGATCTTACAACTGTCAATAATAGCAGATATTCAAAAAACATCTTTCGGTCGACATACAGATATATCGTCTCAAGTTTTTGATTTTATAAGGAAAAAAACACATGCCTGATGATGGATCGTAGACCGTCCGTAAGTACTAGCATTTTAACATCGAATAAACTGAAAAACTACAGACAACAAGTTTTTCTTCAAGGATCAAAAGTCGCACTATGGATGAACAGGATTTTAATGCATATATTATGTTTTCTAGTGACGGATGTCGCCAATAATCGCATTGATACTTCATATTAATTCTGTGTGTGATTAATTCTTATATATATATATATATATATATATATATTATATGCACAGTTCTTAGTGGAAAGCGGAGAACCAATATTAAAAATAAAAACAATGGAAATAATATTTTAATGAAAAGTGGAGAATAGTAATTAATTAGTGAAAGTGGAGATACAACTTTAATAAAAATTCCAGTATGAATGATTATAGCAAAAGCGTGAAACCCGGTGTCACACACTCATATCCATAAAACTTGATTTGAGTCTGATTTGGAATCTCTTCGTCACCGAGGCCCATTTGGGAGCAGTTGGTATGTTGTTCGCTTGACAACCCAACTTTCAGGTTTTCAATCCTTGGTAGTGGATGCGCACTGCTGATGAGTTTCAAATATAGAACGAAACTGTCGTCTAGTGCTTCCTGCATTGTGTTGAGGTTACTAACAGACTCGATCAATTAATTAAATATAATTATCAAATCCTCCTACTATTTAATATATATATATATATATATATATTGCTCTAGTACTAGTATGTATTTGCTGATCGCGTTAGGCGTGTAAATGTTTATAAATTATGTTGTTGATTGATTCAACCTATATGACGCAGATTCACCCTATATGACGCAGATACAACTGCTTATTCGAGCTGAGAGAACGGAAATTCTAAATTATCGAAAGTATATTTTATTATTATCGGCATATATATATATATATATATATATATATATATATATATATATATATATATAGAGAGAGAGAGAGAGAGTAGCGACATTGTTTGCACTCTCGGTGTTTCATGTTGTCTGCAAGCCTATCATTTATATCATATATCTACATATATGACGCACGCGCACCATTCATACAGAGACATGATTTTACAGATTTTTTTTTCATTTTGCTGAAGTTTTGCGTGCCTCACATGTTTCAGCCATAGTAATCCATCAACAATCTGTAGAAGCATGTTTCTGTTACCTCATGTCTCTTTTTCACCTATGAGGAAATTATCCAGCATTCACTGCCATATAGGATGATTGATATTACACAGCCGGTTCAGAACTTTTTTCTTTGTTTCCACTGTCCCAGGTCTCTTCATGTTTCTTTAGAATTTAATTAGATTTCTCCATCGCAATGGGTTTCAGAATTCGGTATCGCATTTTCCGTTCGCTGTCAAAACAATTCCTACATTTTTTCATGCCTTTACGTGTCTAATTTTGTGGTCTCCAATTGGCAATTCGCATAAAAAAAACAATTAGGGATTTACACTTGTATCATGAATGAATAATGACCGTGTCCCCTAGAAAATATATGGGCTCACTTTCAACGATATATAAATTGAGGATGTCTAAAATTACTTATTAATAATGTGTGTAACGAGTAAAAGTTGGGATATATGCAATTTTCATATGCAAAAGAGAAACCCTACAATTTACGACTTTAGCAGGAGTTTTAAGAGAAAAAGTTGTTTTGGTAAAAATGACGATGAAAGCATAGTCTCAAAAATATAATAACTAATAATATTAGAATGTGTAAGGAGAGAGAGATATGTAAGAAAGATTCCTTCTCTCATTTGTATTTTCCCCATTATGGGCATTATTTTATCCATGCTATGATAACACCGTACTTCACATTTGGAATGGAATGGTTGAAAGGAAAAAGAAACTATTTACATTGCTCGGACTATTGTCCTCATCTTTGTTGCCATATTTATCACAACGTTTCGGGTGTTGTAGGTAGTTCGACATCCCTACCCTTTGAAGAAGGCCGGAGCGTACAACGGCCGAAATCTTGTGATAAATATGGCAACAAAGATGAGGACAGTAGTCCGAACAATATAGATAGTGTATATATACATCATCTCAGAAATATAGACAAATACAGGAAAATAAAAGGCAAACATTCTTTCTTCCCAGATAGATTTTTATATCACTAAGTCATACATAAACCTATACATACATACATATATACATGTGTCCCACGAGGAACGTAATATAACACATATATCTGCACAGCGAGCAGAGTTTAAGGATAAATGAAATAGAATTGTCTAAGATAGCATATGGAGTTATTTCTGTGTCTGGAGAAGCTATGTTTAGGACTACAGATTCAAACGGGCCGGGTCCATCTGCTATGTACCAAGAAAGCGCACATTCTACAAAGAAGAAGGAGCGTGTCTTGTTTTTCCCAAATTGCGGAGTGCGAGCCAGGGTTTCTTAATATAACTAGGAAAGAAATATTCTCAAAAAGAAACGATACTATAGGGCTGTAAGCTGCTGTGGAGCAGTTTTATACTTCTGTTTCGGCCATAGAGAGCCCAGGTTAAAGAATGCAACATTTCGTTTTGGCTGCTGTAAGCAAAACTGAAATTGACTGCCGCTTTCGTCATTATATGTAGTAACACCGCTAAACGGTCCGGCACTTGATCCATTTGACATAACTCGATCAAAGGGAGATAATCACCTTCTGTATACCTACATGGGAATTAAAATCACGTTGGATTCGGTGATTTGTATTAAGCCGGAGTTATGTATTTAATTTTCTGTTTAGGTAATTACATTATTTTAATTTTTTTTCATTTCCTTTCCTCTAATACCCGTTGATCTTTTCTTTCTGAATTTCATACTGTTGGCTATATACGAGGATTTTTGGTGACCTTTTATCTCTCTTGAAGACAACTTGACCTGCCCAACCAAGATGCATACGCATTATAAATGACAATATGCCTCCAGTTATGCCTTTTGAAATATCAGATATTAGATTTTGTCATTCAGAATATAGCCACTGATTTTACCTTATGAAAGACATCAAGCAGGCAAATGCAGTTCTTGAAGAGGACACCGAATTGTAATAGAAATTCTAAATTATATTTTAATCGGCATTATGAAGCTAAAATGAACTAGTAAAGTTCAGTTGAATAGAAAAATTGATTAAGGACAAAAGAATATAAAATAATCAATGGAATTCAAACTCGGCTCATCGCTTTCACTTTCCACCCACGCTGTTAAACAAGGTACTCTCCGAAGATCGATAAAATAATTGGTTTATTCAAGCTTGGAGTTGAAAAGTACCCAGCATGACCATATTTCACAAACCTGACTAACGGTTTTGGGGAGAGATTTTTGTATGGGGCGACCAACATATATATATATATATATATATATATATATATATATATATATATATATATATATATATATACGCACACATAGTAGCGAGCATAAAGATAAGAACGATGTTAAGAAAATGTCTAACTGTGAAATAACATTTTATCTTAAAGCTTCATAGAACATTGTATCAAGGGATAAGATGATAAAGGAAAATTATATAATTCCAAAATATAAATCTCAATAAACATATTTTGATAAAGAATAATTATATAATATTCGAAAAAAGTAGACGATCAAAAACATCAGAACGATTAACAAAATCATACTATTATAATGGATACACCATCTCCAAATGAAAATAACGTTCATAATTCATAATGTACTTGATGTGTAAAATCTTACTTGCAATAACAGCTTGACATCTTTTGCAACATGGCTTGCATTCATCAACACATATTTTATCCCATCCTCCTTTCAAATTAGTCCATAGTTCTTCGACGTTCATTGGTTTCTTTTCCTTAGCTCTTTCATTTAGTAACTTCCAAATATTCTCAATAGGATTCATGTCTGGGCTTTGAG
The DNA here is from genome assembly GCA_903632075.3 of Acanthosepion pharaonis. Taxonomy (NCBI): domain Eukaryota; kingdom Metazoa; phylum Mollusca; class Cephalopoda; order Sepiida; family Sepiidae; genus Acanthosepion; species Acanthosepion pharaonis. The sequence continues at coordinate 929,915 of CAHIKZ030000784.1, read as the reverse complement.
CAAGCCACCCCATAACAGTAACATCTTCCTCAGAAAGAAATGTCTTAACAGACTTCGCTGCGTGACACGGCACGTTATCTTGCATAAATACAGCTGATTGATTAATTACAGGTCTCAAATTTGGTACACCATGTTTCTACAATATCTCTTTGTATATATATATATATATATATATATATATATATATATATATATATACTGATACCATGAAATTAATGCTTTATAAACTTCATTTATGTGCCAATAAGAACGACGGAAGTGCGAGATGAAATACATTTTACAATTCGAATCACATATTATGGGATTAAACAGGGAATTAGATGTATTTAGAGAATACAGTTTTCAAAGAAAACTTTCTAAGAACCCTACACGTTAGAACCTCTAGATGAAATCTATCGAATTTCTCACAGTAATACAACAAATAGGAAAAATAAAAAAAAACAAAAAATAATACCAACAATATTCCGTGGAGAGGGAGGCAGAAGTTTTCTGTATATACCTCGTCTCAGTGTTAAATGACACACGCCTGTCTGAAAATTCGGACTCTGAAATCTTTACATTCGTGCTTCGGTTTAGTCAAATGACACACACACACACACACACACACACACACACACACACACACACACACATATATATATGTTGCGTTGGTAAAATTTCTCGCATGCGTGGTGTTTTTGATTTTGTCGACTGCAAAATCAGTTGGGTACGGTTTGCTAGAATTTTGGAAACAACATGCTCTACTGCTTGATATTCGCTCTGGAATCTCAAATACGAACAGTTCAGTGTGTTTGGTTGTCAGTCTGAGGACAGTAGAGAGGCAAGAAAAGAGTTGGAAAGAGTTGGAGGAATCTAATGCCGATTAAGAATGTATGGAAAATCGGAAAACTCACCCTGGCCGTTCTGATATTAAAAGAGCTCCCGAATTTGTTGGTGAGAACCTCTCGTAGGACTACATCAAGTGCCGTGGAGAGTTATTGCTGCCCTGGATGAAGACAGTGTCTGCTGGAGGAACCTATGTCTGGCAACAGTAGTCTGCACTCTGCCAACAAACGGGTGAACACATTCATGGTTGTCATACAATTTCTGCAACAATATCACCCCTTACATTTAGCCAACTAACTCCATAGATTCAAGCCCCTTGATTATTACGTGTGGGGTGCAGCTGAGCAAGAGACCCAAAAAAAAAAAAACTCCATGAAACAAAGATAAACTGAAGGCAAGGATTATGGAAGCATTCAGCAACTTATGCAAGGAGACCGTTCAGCAGCAGAAAATTCTGAAGTGGTCTGAAGGCCGTGATTTTATTGAATAAATTTACTCTTAAGTATTTCTAGATATTTTTTGTGTAATTTTGGTAAATACTTCTGTTAAAATAAGACATCTGTGTTTCATCTTTGAATAATTTATACGACAATTTATCCATTGCAATCAGTATATATTGATAAGGTTTTATTTCTAAGTCACTTATTTCATAAAGGAAACATTCGTCACTTTCTGTCTTCCTGCCTGTCTCTCTCTCTCACTCACTCTCTCTCTCTCTCTCTCTCTGAATATATATATATATATATATATATATATATATGGTCCCCTTAGGCTTCTTAAAATATGCCTATTTAATAGGGTATTTAATGAAACATGAGGAATAAAAGACAACATAATGATAAAATTATTATCAATAAGTTTACTGATATTATATATATATATATATACAAATATATATATATATACACATACACAGACACAAACATATATATATATATATATATATATATATATATATATATATATATATATATATACACACATGGTCCCCTTTAGGCTTCTTAAAATATGCCTATTTAACAGGCTATTTAATGAAACATGAGGAATAAAAGACAACATAATGATAAAAATATTGTCAATAAGTTTACTGATATTACATATATATATATATATATATATATATAAACAAATATATTAATTTCCTACAATCTTCTCATTTTAGGCTGTTCTTTTTCATTTCGGTTTGGCTAATGTTCATCCCCCAACAAAAAAAAGACACAAGAGCCAATAAAATTTGAGTATTACTGATGGAGGTTCTTGTGTAAGCTCTTAGAGTATGAGGTAATCGCAAAACACAAATAACATAAAGAAAATCTTTAAACTAAAACAAATTTATAACGGCGAATATTTGGCAGAAGAGAGTTGCTGTCAATGATAAAATTTTTACCATTATTAACAGATGAGGACTGGTCTACTGGGCACATTTACAAGATATAAATATATAATGAAACTGAGGATCCATGCCCGTCTAAAACCCAACGGGATGTAAAATAGAAAACCAAAATTAGATTTACGGGAGATCATCTTTCAATTAGATTAATGAGGAAGGATAGGCAATTTTTTTTTTCGAAAATTAAATCTTATGGGAAATATGATTGGAATCTTGTCTCTATTTTTCTGTATTGTCGAATGAATCGAAGCTTTTTTTATTGCTTGTCCAGCATTCTATTTGGTGGAAAGTGGCTATGGCCCAGTAAATCAAATTTCGTCCAAGAATAGAAACCGTGTAGAAACAGTTCAGCGTGAAGATTTATTATGTCTTTTATCAAATTTGTAACCGAATATTACAATCCTGCTACTGGTCATCGTCCATAGGGATCATATTAATCAATAGTTTTTGATATCCTAATTGTTCTGATTAGGTTGAGTCATAAATAATTTCCGTTCTCATTTATCAAATGTCGTCTTCAATGAATAAACTACAAATAGATTTGTTTCAATTATATCTTCACTTCTAATTGTTGTAACTTATTGCTATCTATCAGACAACGCTTCGGTAGCTTTTCAGTAAAATCCGGGATGGTTTTGCGTGAAAGAGTTTTCTGAAGAATTCTTCAATCTGGTTTGAGTAACAGAAACGATTCTCCATCGAGGACATTCGCATTGATCGAAAAAGATTATAAACTTTAGGTCCTGGTCTGATGAAAATGGTGGCTGAGATAGAACACTTTCTTTTTTTTTAAGCGTTTCACCCCAAGCAAGGCTGGCTTACAGAGAGTTGGAGCAAGAGCAAAGAGGAGTGATAGAGGAAAGGATGAAGATAAGGATAGGGGATAGATCAAGGCAACTGGAGACGTCAACTGACATTACCATTTCTCTTTTCCATTTGAGGTACTCTCTTTTAGCCCTATTTAATTTATCTATCTATCTATCTATCTATCTATCTATCTATCTATCTATCTATCTATATATATATATATATATATATATAGGTATAAAACATTAGGCAGCATATAATTTACATACAAAGAAACAATCACACATAGAATCAATTAGAAGTATTAATGCGAATATTGGCGACATCCATCGCTAGAAAACATAATATATGCATTAAAATACTGTTCATCCATAGTGCGAGTTAATCCTCGTCGATAAACTTTTATGTTTATAAAAAACTATCGATCCGCAGTACATAAAAAAATTCCTATAAAAAAACTACTACTAAGACATTACACTATATTATTGAACTATATACTTAGTTCATGACATAAAAACTGAAGACACTTGTAAAAATAGAATACGTGGATTTAACACATCACAAGAAATATTTAAATAAAATTCTCACTTAAAATTTTGAAAAACTTAGCGTTGCGTCTTTGCACGTTCCGAGATCTTACACAACCGTCAATAATAGCAGATATTCAAAAACATCTTTCGATCGACATACAAGTATATCGTCTCCAAGTTTTTTGATTTTATAAGGAAAAAAACACATGCCTGATGATGAATAGAGGACTATTCGTAAGTACTAGCATTTTAACATCAAATAAACTGAAAACTACTGACAACAAGTTTATCGACGAGGATCAAATCGCACTATAGATGAACAGGATTTTAATGCATATATTATGTTTTCTAGCGATGGATATCGCCAATAATCGCATTAATACTTCTGATTGATTCTATATATATAGATATAGATCTATAGATAGATAGATAGATAGATAGATAGATAGATAGATAGATGTATATGCATAAAGTAAAATAGGGATAAAATAAAGTACATCATATATATATATATATGATAATAATTATATACATATATATATATATATATATATATATATATATATATATATATATATATATGTGTGTAGGGGGTGGATGAATAATTATTATGAAAACAGAGACTTTAAGAAGTCATTGTGATACTTTATTACATTAGAACCGATATCTCGGTCCTAAATCATCAGAATGCACATTCAGATACATATAAATGGATAAAAGGCAGAAAAGCAATAATTTAAGCATAAGAATTTAGTTTTAAAGTTAGGGTAAGGGTCAGAGGAAAAACGGTTATGTATTTAGGATGTAATTTAGAGAGGGGGAGAGGAAGGAAGGAATCAAATGCTTGGAAGGGAAAGAAAGAGAAATATATATATATATATATATATATGTGTGTGTGTGTGTGTGTTTAAGACATATATCGAAGTGGTAGTGAAGGGAGCAGGCATGTTGGCCTAATTATCATGGATGTACACAGTGAAGTAGGAAGAGGTCTAATCAGTTTAGTGGTAAGTGACAAAGAGAGAAAAAGAAGGAAAGGACAGAGGTGGAAATGCGGCCTGACACCGGCAATTTTCAGCATACAAATTAATAGATTTTCTGTCTAAAGCATGTAGACGTACTATTTTGATACTTTTGCATTTTCTGGGAGTTAACTGTGGCGTGCCAAATAATTTTTCTCCATTAAAAATCCATGTTGCACATTTATAAATCTACCATTTGCCTGCGCATTGAATACTTCTGCCATATCTGGTGGCGTGCTCCTATATATATATATATATATATATATATATATATATATATATATATATATATATCATTCCACCCCAAGTAAGAAAAAGAATTCCACTGCCATGCAGGTGGTTCCAGAGAGTGAATTTGAAAAAAAAAAAAAAAAATAACTGTGTATATTGGGGACCGAGGAAAGAAAAAAAGCTGAATGGGTTCAAAAAGAATGAAGATAGTCATTGACGTTACAGTTCAATTGTAGTTGTCATGGAAAAAAGAAACGGAAGTGACTTCCACGTGCCGGAAGTCCGAGATAAGAAACTGCTGGTGTAGAAGTGGCGGTTACATTTAATTAAATCAACAATAAAAGGAGAAATATCTCGTCAGAGAAGTTGCCATGGTATGTCAGGATCGATTATATTGCAGATCATTCTTTGGATTTTGTCAAGTACATTGAGATAAATAGCAGACCAGATATGGCAACAGTATCCAACGCATGGATGAATGGTAGATTTGTAATTGCGCAAGATGGACGATGACGAGATAAACCTTGTGCCATGACACATTGGCCCAACTTTCCTTGCAGTAGGAGCAGCTATTGATTCGATGTAGTAGTTCCATTTCAAGTCATGTAAAAACCAGTCAGTGTAGTACGTTGCTTTACAGGAAAACAGAAAAGATTTTTTATGCTGGTTAAATGTAAGTAGTTTTCTTCTGGAGGCATTAAAATTTACGAACCATTTCCTACCCCAGTTAACCATAGATTCATTATTTACACTATTCGGACTATTGTCTTCATCTTTGTCGCCATAGTTATCACAACGCTTCGGCCATTGTACGCTCCGGTCTGCTTCAGGTGGTTGGAATTTCGAACTGAACCCTTTATTTCGCTCACTGGGGTAGAATGTTCTAGTTCCACGTGCCATGTTTGATGGATGTCAGTTATTAGTTATCTCCTGCTAATTTCCCTCTGAAAGTTCTCCACTGCCTTAACCGGATATTGAACTCACACTCTTTAGGTCCTGTCACTGGGTCTAACCAATGCCTTTATCCACTGTGCCATGTTTCCTTTCAGTTCGAAATTCCAACCACCCGAAGAAGGCCGGAGCGTACAACGGCCGAAACGTTGTGATAAATATGGCAACAAAGATGAGGACAATAGTCCGAATAATGTAAATAATGTACATAATACCTCATCTCAGAAATATAGACTAACCATAGATTCATTGTAATATACATTGAATTGCACCTCACTTTTCCTTATATATATATATATATATATATATATATATATATATATATATATATATATATATTTTTACATCGTCCGAAAAGTTGTCCTCATCTATATTGTCATATTTACGACATTTCGGCCGTCTTACGCTTCTGACTTCTTCAGGAGTTTAGAATTCGGCAGGAGTGTACAACGGTCGAAACGTCGAGAATATGGTAAAAAAAAATATAAATAGTGTAAATAAAAAGGTTTAATGCCTTATATTCTTCTTATGTTCATGACACCCGAGTTATGGCAAAAACCGTTTTTTTAAAAGCGAGAAATTTCATACCAGTTTTTCTAATACCTTCTCCTATTTACCTCAAACTCATGGTGTACTATTATTCTGGGGAATAGTTCTCCTCGTTTTAATGTTGAAATAAAATTATGTAACTGTATGTTCTAGTTAAAGTATTACATATCTATTTCTAAGCACATGCTGAACTCACTTCCGGTACCATTTTAACCTGCCAGCTAGAATCTTAAAAAATATAATTTCAACGCCAAACGCCATTTTAACATCTTCAGTTCTGTTATTGATTTGATTTTTCTTTTCTTTTCAATAACTTCTTCACATTGTCTTTTACTGCCGTATTACATTGCGTCTTAGTAGCAGTTTCACATTACTTGGGTTGAAATGATTTAAAGAATTTGCCTATATACCACACATAGTCACGCGTATCGTGCGACCCCAAAATTTTGAATTATAAAAAAATGATATTATCAGGTATCGCGTGTATTTTGTGAGCTCCATTTTTAAGAGACCAAATTACGATAGACTAACCACTTTTCCTCCATCTCTTTATTACATCTTCTAGTTAAATATGTTAAAAAGCAAAAGAGAATGCTAAAAGTATCGCTATACTCGTCGCGTAAACGTGTACAGCCAAAAACAACCGAACTAGAAACCATCTTAGAAATATAAATAATAGAAAAGGTGCATATTCGCTGTGTTTGAAGTTTATCATACAATGGTAATATGCGAAAATTGCATGCATTATTATTGGACACAGTTAAGTAAAACATCGTTTTTATCAAAATCATGTTTAGTTTAAATACAGCTGTATATTTTGACTACAGTAAATGGATATATTGTTGGGTCAACTGTGTAGCCAGGACCAGCAGTTATTACGCTAATTTCATGCGACCCCCTAAAAATTATTTATATATAAAATTATTATAGAAATATTTTTAAAAATCGCATAGTACGCGAGTATATATGGTACACAGAGCGTTTTGCACGCCGTTCGTTCGAACGAACTTTGGCATGGTCGCCATTTTTTGTTCATTTGCTGAATTCTGTATCTTGCCTAAAAATCGAACGTTTAGATGTTTAACCACAAAACAATGTTTGTTTGTTACTGATTATTTTCTCTTCCACACAATTCACAGTTTATTTTTTTGATTTCCTTAATCAAGTAGATCAATCAATCTCGCATCTCGGGAATTAATGGATAAAACCCAATAAATCACATAATGTTAATTCTTTAAGTCGAACACTGCCGAAATAAAAAATAACATGTGGTATTATTCCGGAATAAGCTAGGTCTTAATTTCATACGAGACCGTAAAAAAGGGCAGCTGCAGAGTAATTATGACATGAAACATCCCAGAGGTAGAGATCATCAATTCACCCATCTTCAATGTTGACTCTCGAGGTCAACACCTGTGGGAAAGGCTACGTCTGATATATGCGCAGATATGGAAGCCCGTTGGACAGATGTATATATAAGCTACCGCCCCAGGGACATGTTGCACTGTCCCTCACACATCATAAATATAATGTTATATTCACATTATGGTCCACAGCGATCGGCTGTATAGTCACAGTAATTGTCAGACGTTAAATAAAATGTAAATTACAATACGGAATGTTCGAAACTGTTTTTTAATGGATTAAATTTTTTCATTGAGTAAGAATAAATTCGGTGCAATTTCCTAATAGGCTGTTAGCTTATGAGTAAAAGATTTGGAGAAATATTTATCTGTCTTTGTAATTCATGGGGAGAAAAGTTGGATTGGTAACTTTCTCAAGAGTATTTGTGAGTAAGTGAAGATACTGACCACGCTTGACATTGCTTTCTATTTGCTCGAATTTTTCTGCAGATATTGGCCAAAAAAAATCTACTTATAAAATCTTCATCGTAGATAATTTTCCCACCACATTAATGTTACCTCCCCGTGCCTTATAAATACTTCCATGGTAACTCTTCGGGTTAGTTCTTGGCAGTACTCGGACGACCGGCTGATCGGTTGAACACTCTGCCTTCGGGCGGGGCGGAAGCCGAACGAGGCTACGCCGAAGGGCGGAGACTCTTTCGGGCAGGTAAACCGACCCTGAACCCGTTTATACAGGTTCAAAGGGCATATTTTTGGCCGAGCCCACGGGCTCGAAGACCCCACGTTAAACCGGCCTTGTGCCATATGATGCCCTCGTGTGTTTGGGGGTTGACTAAATACTGTTCTTGGCAGTACTAGACTGGCGATGATGTCTCGTCAATAGCCGACTGATTTGGCTAGAGGTAACCGCAGGTTTTATTCCTTAGAAATCACTACTCGCCTGCGGAACACTCTTCCGGCTCTACGCTTTTCAGCCAACTTTAATGTTCAAAAATTTAAATTCAATGTCAGTCGCTATCTATTATCCTGCCGGTTACACTTGTTTTTCTTCACGTTCTTTTCAAAAGTTTCTGTTTTCAAATACTCACACACCCAGTAAAATTTTGCATCCCAGTGGCTTTGCTGCCCTGCTTCATAGATCGATAAATCAATATTGGAACATGAATATAAAAATGATTATTTCTAAGATAGATATGTGGGCGCAATGCTGAGTGGTTAGAATGATTGCTTTCCCACCAAAATAGCAGGTTTCGAATGTGACCGTAGTCGATCTGTCGGGAAGGCATCTTTTTGATGTTATTGACCTGGAAAGGCATTATATATACGGGAAAACCATACCACAGTCTTCGACAAGACTTGTGATTGAAAATTGGTAGGCGAAATTTATCGGAAGTCGTTTTTAGTTACCTTAGCTCAAAGATACAACCTACTAGGCTTTTTTGAAAAAGATGACTCCACCACATGATGTGCTCTGTCTTAGAAATTGTAAAGTTATTTCGTTCAGCATAGTTGCATTATAAACCATATGTAGGATACCTTGGGGTTGAAAAAATGCAAATGTTCAGCAGATATTGGCTAGCGACCCTGGCAAACGGGCGTGATTCGAATCTAAAAATCTCTACTATGTGAATGGCTGACGGAAGCAACCATTTCGGAAGAAATCCATCATAGAATCAGAAGAAATGAAGCTTAATAAAAGAAATAAATAACTATAATGTTTCTCTGCTCTGTAATCATTTGCCTTATAGCGTTTTTATTTTACGGTAAGTTGTGTGAAGTTGGGTAAACTTTTGATATTATGATAGGAGATCGAAGCAGAAATTAAATCAAAGTCTAGACGTAAACTTCACCGGCATAATTAGTTGAAGAATGGTGGAAAATCACGTTCTTGGATTTATTTTCAGTTCCTGACATTTCTGAAGGGGCAACGAAGCAAGAAAAAAACATCTGAGATGAAAAGGATAAAGAGAATATGTGTTAATCTGAAGAGATTAATGAAGTAGATATATGTAAGTCAATGAATGTAAACAATTCGTTATTTTTTGGCAAAGATCACCCTATAAACAGGCTAACAAATATATCATTATTAGCCATTCATTGAAAAAAATTCTCTTCTTTCTATATAACCGAATCATTCCTTATATCAACGCACATTATTTAAAGATTTCAGATAATATTCAAGCCGATTTTTTCAAGAAAAGTTAATTCGGCCCTTTCTCGCATACTCTCTTTTTCTCTCTCCC
>CAHIKZ030000784.1:900000-915000 GCA_903632075.3 Acanthosepion pharaonis | reverse complement strand
GAAATTCCTGAAAGTCATAACAGATGTTGATCCAAGTGTGTTTGAACTTGTTTAGCGGCATGTTATCTCCTTATGAGTTATTTAATGCCAAAATTCTTTTTTCTTTGGTGTATTAGTAATTTTCTTTACAAAAATGTATTACTGATAATTTTTAATATTTTGTACAAAAATGTATTGCTGGTAATTTTTTTTATTTTTATTTATTTTTTACAAAAATGTATTGTTGTCTGTTTTTATTTTTCTTATTTTTACAAAAGTATATTACTGATAATTTTTATTATTCTTTATTTTTTGCAAAAATATATTGCTGTATTTTTTATTTTTCTTATTTTCACAAAAATATATTGCTGATAATTTTTATTATTCTTTATTTTTTGCAAAAATATATTGCTGTATTTTTTATTTTTCCAAAAATATATTGCTGATAATTTTTCTTTTTCTTTATTTTTTTTCCAAAAATATATTGGTATTTTTTTTTTTCTTATTTTTTGCAAAAATATATTGCTGTTTTTTATTCTTATTTTTACAAAAATATATTGCTGATAATTTTTATTTCTCTTTATTTTTTTACAAAAATGTATTGCTGGTATATTTTATTTTTTCTTATTTCTCACAAAAATCTATTGCTGTTAATTTTTATTTATCGTTATTTTTTTACAAAAATGCATTGCTGTTAATTTTTCTTTTACTTATTTTTCACACCTAATTATTGCTAATTTTTACAAAATATTATTGGTGGATATATTTATTTAAAAAATATTCCTGTTAATCTTTTACTACGAAACTGTAGAGCCGGTAATTTTACGATAAAAATTTATTCTTACTAATGTTCTGATCTCAGTTTGGAAGTTTACTGCTTGCCCATAGCGGAGACTCGAACAATTGTTAACACCTCGCGTCAGGGTGTAATTGGAGACAACAGCAAAACCTCCCGATCAATGACCTTGCTGCCGGATTTATTTTATCGACATAAACGTTAGACGGTGTGAAATTGCGTGTGCGAAACTGTTTGAAATAGCCATTTATTTGTGGCATCATCTAATCCTCAGAGAGTCCAACATGTTTTCTTTACATACACTTTTGTTTACGATTCGCAGCCTGAAGAAGTCGAAGGCAGTCGAAGTTCTTTCGGCGAAATGCTTGTTTTTTTTTGTTTTATTTTTTTAAAGTTTTCCACATTGTCTCGTTATCTTCACTTCTCTTTCGTTTACTATTGGACATCTGACAAATACACATTTTTCCGAGTTTTAAAAAATGTAAATAACGATAAATTCTCATCTCATTTATGTGTTTCTTTTTAGATTCATGAGCATGGCTGTTGGCTATTATACTGCAGCACGGAGTGTCTTTTGTCTTTAGAGTGTAGTCTCTAATCATGCAAGGAAACCAACTTGTACAAAGGGTTTACTAATAACGTAATGAATTAAACTAAATCTCTACGTAAAACTTATGTCAATGAGAAAGTAAAACAAAATAACTGAACTTAATAGACAGTTTTTCTCTTTTGAGATAGTAATTTTCAGCCTTGTGTTACATCTAAGCTATCCTTCGAAAATTGTTTGAGGGCACTTCGACGTGATGTAATGTTTAGCAAGCTTGTCATCTTGTTCAATTATAACTGAATAATGAGTTTTGATCCTCACTGGGTGTTCCAATAATTTTGGTATTTGCCATATCTAAGTTACACTTAGGAAACCTTTAGTGCACTTCGACGTTAATAACCTTTTTTTTTTCGGCTCGATCAATCACTGTTGAGCTCGATCCAGACATGATTCATAATAGTGCACTCGTTAAACGTTTTGCGACCGACTGGCAAGAACGATAGCTTTCTGAACATATAGGCCTTGGTTCAAATCTTATTTTGGCCAACTTGCTAGGAATGTTGTCTGTCTCGGGGAGTCGATCTGGGTGTGCATGTAAACCTTACCCCCAGTTGACCCAAGCCTTATGTGTGATTTGTTTTGATATTTTATTTTGGTGCAAGAATTTAGATTAATTACGACTGAGTAGTAAGTTCAGTTTTTACTATGTACTCTACACTTTCAACCTTATGCCACATCTAAGAAAATCATTTTGTGGCACTTCGGCGATGTGCAATCATAGCAAGCTAGTCTTTCTTGATCAATTACAGCTGAGTAGTGTATCCAATCCTTACAGGGTGTTCCACACATCCAAGCTACATTTAGAAAATCATGTCAAAGCGCTTCAACTTGATTGTGACTTTCAGAAAGCTTGCATCAATTAGTAGTGTGTTCGATCCTCACTTTGGCTATCCGCATTTTCGGCCTTGTGCCACATCTAAGGTCTCCTTCAAAAATTATTTGAGGGCACTTCGACGAGATGTAATGGTTAGCAAGCTTGTCACACTCGATCAATTATAACTGAATAGTGAGTTCGATCCTCACTGGGTGTTCCTATAATTTTGGTATTTGCTAAATCTAAGTTATGATTAAGAAATCTTTAGTGCACTTCGACGTAGTGTAATGGTTAATAAGCTTTTTTCGGCTCGATTAATCACAATTGAGCTGGATCCAGACATGATTCTTCATATTTTCGATCTTGTGACTCACCTAAGGTTAATTTTCGATATTACGCCCATCCGACATGTTATAATCGTTAGCAATATTGTCTCGCTCATCAATTGCGACTGCATAGTGAGTTTGAGTCCCACTAGGGGCCATTACTTTAGGCATTGTACCACATCTAAGCTACGTTTAGAAAACCGTCATATAATATTAGAAAATGGATACCGCATAGCAAATCAACAACTTTTCATTGTTCTGCAATTAAATTTTCCTGTTTCTTAGTCATTTGCTTAGCTGCTGGAAAGCATCTTCCATTAAGGATATGCGTATTCGGATTTCAGTGTCGCATTTTGCATCAACAAATTTCATGATTTTGATATAATACGTTTGATGCTAGATTGTGTAGTAATAGTACATTTTCCATCCAGAATTTACTAGGATCGATTTAAATTATATAATGTTGGAATATTAAGAGGTAAAATACATAAGGAAACTAGAGTAAATAAAGACAAGATAATGATGTGAGAATAAGAAATCGTGTAATTAAAAAAAAAAAAAACTACCAGGTAAATTAAAGAGATTGACGTTTCACAACTTCAAGGTATTTTCAACTAGGCAAGGCAAAAGAAAATAAAATAAAACTAAAATGACGGAAAACATCACCGCTTAGAGCAGATAGAAAAATAACAATAAAACAAATATTTTTAAATTACTTTTTCACCCTTTTTTCAGATTTTTGGTTTCTGCTAAGCTGTATTGGAATTATTTCAACATTTCTTCCAGGACATTCTAAATCACAAATTACCATCTAGTACTTTTAGAGATTCTTCATCTTATAACCCAAAATATATAACATCCATAATGAAGATGCCATACCAATCCAAAATGGATAACCAGCGGTCATTCTTACATTATTTTTATAGTTTATATAACAGCAATTTGAACCAAAAGAAGAGATTGGTACAAATACTTATTTGCATATTATGATTATATATATATATATATATATATATATATATATATATATATATATATATATATATATATATATATATATATTGTGTGTATATTTAGGCAGCATTTTTCATTCATATATGTTTCCTGAAAACAGTAAACAAAAGATGAAAATTCTTGAAGCTATATACATAAAACAGTTGAAAACTAACCTGAACAAATTAAACTATGAAATCTCCACAAATATCCTTAAATGTCTATAATTGGTGACAGAAGACATTGGTTTATACCAACGGATTCCCATACTTAATACTTCTCGAATTCACCCTCGCGTGGTCATATGTGACGTCAAGAGCTGCGGTGTGATTTTCGCTTCCTGCGATTTAAATGCACGTGTTTATCGTTGCTTGGAAATAATCCATGTAAACAGAAATAGACTATCATCACTTTCTTGTCCGTGTATTGCATAATATATCGTAATGTAATTTTCATCTTTGATAATGGCTTATGTAAGCCGAAAACTTAGATTGGATTAAAAATTATGTCTCAATATTGTGATTTTTCTTTCTTCGTTTAATGATGTAAGTTTATCAGATGTTATGAAAAGAATTTATAAAAAATAAAATAGACAACACTTGTCTATATTATTTAATGAAATATATATATATATATATATATATATATATATATATATATATATATATATATATATATATATATATGTATATATATATAACGACTTTTATGAGCGCGTCAATAACAGCAAACGCGTTCAAGAAACTTTCATTGCAGATTTTTACTTAGTTATTAGCTTATCTTCATACCCTGCCTGGTGGCAAAAATAGTGAGATCACCCCTGAGGCTGATGAAGACAGGTATCGCACGTAGAACATATGTTGTATTTTATATATATTATATATATATATATATATATATATATATATATATATATATATATGTGTGTGAAAATATATAGAAAATAGGAAGGAACTGGTTAGGTTAATAATCCAAAGTCCCTTAGTATTTTAGTTATTATTTTTAAAAAATAGTGCTCGATACAAAAGTAGAGCATAAATATAATTATTTATTTAAAATATGATTCCAAATCGCTACATAAGAGGTCTCATGTTTCAAACTAGAGCCGAAAACTTCAATATAATCCTTTAAATTAAATTGAGTTGAAAGTAAAATGGGCTGTTCCATCTTCAAGCGAAATTTTGTTGGAATAACGTATATCTGAAATTTACTTGTTTTAAAATTGAAATCAAAATCCCCATGGTAACAGCTATGGTGAATTTTCTAAATTGGGTAGGCGAGTGTAGGGTGTTTATATTGAGTAGCGGTATAGAGATACTTTCAAGGTGTCAAGTCGGGGAAAAGGTGGGGGTGTCAAAAATGAAACGGAAGATGTATTGGCCATCGTCTAGTTTTATTGTCTATGGAGATTTATTTATTTATTTTATTTTATTTTATTATGAAAGGGAATTGTGCATATAAAAAAAAAAAAAAAAAACTTTCGTAACGTTTAGTTTTTTGACGACTTCATAAAGGGTTATCTTATATGTAAGGTATTTAAAACTACTAATTTAGGCTATGGATTATGAAGTGTGTTATGTAGTATACATGTTTGTAGTTAATTATTCCTACTATGAATCTGATGATTGGGCTATTTGTTAAAACAAGTTATATAAATTTTTTTTAATTTTTTTTTTTATCTAATAATTCAAACCAAAAATCTGATGATGCCTACAAAAAAAACCGTTAACTCGTGTCTATTATTTAATAGATTATTATTATTTAGAAGTTTAATGATGCAATTTTTCATGGAGGCACAAAGGGCATAGGTCATCCCAAGCTTTACATATTCTGGCCTTGTCAATGATTTTCCATTTAACTTTTGGTGTCTTATTTGTTTCCTTCAGGTGCCAAAAATATTTTGATAGTGAAGTCTGATTTCGTTTGTTTATATTATTAAAGGAGTACTTATGCTGCCTCCATCTATCTTTAAAATTATTCTTCGTGGACCCAATGTATATCATATTAGTGCTAGGGCTCTCTGTGGATGAAATAGTGCATTGGTATACCACAGAATTAATACAACATTTATTTTCTAATGGGCAGTCTTCTGGGTTTTTACAGTTACATAATTTTTCCCTTTTATCGTCTGATTTAAGTGAAGAGTTTTTATTAATACTGTTTTGGCATGGGGGTTTGTTCAAGATCTTATTATTGTGTTTTTTTAATTATGCGTTCAAGATTATCAGAGCAGCTGTAGCTCAATTTTAGGGTGTTCTTATTGAATATATTACTAAGCTTACTATTGGTGGGGAAGTGTTTATTAATTAGACCTAAGAATTTCTGTCCTAGTTTAATACTAACCCTTTGGTTGAACGGAGGGTACCAAATGATATTTTTTTCCTGTTTTTTCCTATGTCCAGTGTAATTTTCTCTGTAGTTAATGTTAGCATTTTTATAACCACTATTTTTTAAGGCGGTGTTATAGAAGCTATTGTGTTGTTGGAATATGCGTCGATATGTGTGTTAGCACGAAGTCACAAATCATCGTCAGCGACGGTTTGAGCGTGCTTTTTTCAGGCTGCTAGATAATGCACTCTCCACCAGAAACTGCAAATGTAACACTCAGCATAATTGCAATATAAACCACAGACGGGCTCTCTGGTGTTGGACAAGCACAAAATGTGTCTGAGCATGTGTCTGAGCAGGTGTCTGACACAGTGATTGGCTAGCGATTCTAGCATACGGGCATCACCGCATACTAGTGACTAGCCCTTACATTATGAGTTTGTAAATTGATAAAGAATAATTAAGATTCAGGACAGAATACGCTATTTTATTAATGTTTCAAGTCGGTGATTAAATGAACTATACCAGCAATTAACAAAAGTATAAAATATTAATTCGAGTGAATGATTGTTTTAATCTGAACTTAGATATTAAAACAGGGAATAATTATTTTATACTTAATGTGTTTTTATTAATTTCGACCCAAGAAATGCACTAAAGTCTTTTATTATATATTACTAGAGAATATAAAATAAAAAAAAACTATTAAGGAGCGAGAACAATAAAAGAAAAAGGCATTAATTCAGGAAATAACGATTGAACTAACATTTACATTAATAAATACCAGAGTAGACTGTGAAATAAAAAGCTTGAAAAGAGTTGTAAAAACAGGAAGTGCCATAGAAAGAACTCTTAACATAGTGCTGTTGCTTAAATGTGGCCATTTCAGCAGTAAAATTATGATAATTTTCCGCCAATCCAGTACTCCGCTTAAACTGACAAATTCTTCGTTCTATAGAAGAAATGTATCAGAAAAATTATCATGAAAATATTTATCGCACAGGCAAAGGGAAGCCATATACAGGCGGTGATAAACTGAGCGAAGCTTAGATGCTAGGTCAGGACTTTTAAAACTGCAGATTCTTATTTGATTTTATCAATAATATCTAAATACAGGGGAGCAATAGAATCATATACAGTTTGGAAAATTTGAAGCAGGTGGCTGGCAGTTCAAAGGTTATCGGTGATTAATTTAGTATTGTTTACCATAGCATTTTATTGTTCTTAACCAGAATTAACCAAAACTATTTTAATAATAAATTTCTGGACTCTTGATTTACTGCTTTGCCTTAATTGTTATTGTAAATAACTGTATGGTGAATTGATTGTCATCCTCTATATAGCAGGATCACCAGATTAGTTGTTGCAAAATCTCCAAAGCAAGGAAGAATAGTAGAATTATAAATCTATAAGAATATGAATTTATTTTGAGTTAGTGACAGGGTTATTACTGTCCAGATGAAAGTGTTCGCATCTCTCACGTAGCAACATCTAATACCAACAACAATATTAATGAGTTAATAAATGTGTTCGCATCTCTCAGGTAGCAATTTCTTCTGGCAAAATTAATAACAATATCAATGTCCTAATGAAAGAGTATGCATCGCGCAGTTAGCAATTTCTAATGCAAAATTTACCAACAATAGTATTGTCTTAATCTAGGGTTAAAATCTGCAAGTTAGTAATTTCGAACGGTAACACTACGAAAAGAACGGTTAAAATTTTGTTACTTATAATGGGTTAATATATTTATTTCTAAAATTTAAGTATAAATCGTTTTTATACAATTCTTTTTATTCGTGGCTCTGACTCTTACAGGGATTTTATTTAATATGGTTTCTAATGTTTATTAATAACTAGCGTTGAAATAAATGCATGGAAGATTTCACAGTTCTAGCATCACTTCTTTATAGTTAGTTTTTGAACCCATATCTTACATTGATTCCAATTTCTTTGAACATTTTCTTTGTCGCTAATTTTCACTCGTTAAACAGGTAAATATATATACATTTTCGCGATTTAAAATTATAAATTTCGCGCATGCGCGTTGTTTGTTTTCGATTTTCACGGCTGCACAGTGTAATAGGGTCAGTTGTACACCGTCTGTGAGAAAAAGACGCAATTCACTTCGATAGAAATTTAGAAGCGGCATACTGCACTGCTAGATACGAACATTTCAGCATGTTTGGATGTCAATGGGAGGACAGTGCAGAATATTCGGAAATAGTTGGATGGGTCTAATATTGATTACGAAGGGGTTTGTAGTGATCAATAGTTATGGACTTATTCCTCCATTCATCTTCCCACAATGCCTCAGACTCAACACTGAGGACTACATCAAGTAATTTGAGGAGATATTGCTAACCTGGGTCAAGAGAGTGGCTGCTGGTAATAGAACTCTGCATCATGCCGCACAAACAGGAGTAACCAGTCACGGCTGCCAGACAATTTCCGCGACTACATCACCCCTTACATTTGGTCACCTAACTTCCCAGACTGCAAACCTCTTGATTATTATGCGTGTGGTGCATTTGAGCGACAGACTAAAAAAGTCCTTATAACATCAAAGATGAACTGCAGGTAAGTATTATGACAGCATTTACTAACTTAAACATGTAGACCGTCCAGAAGATATGTAGGAGATTCCGAAGTCGCATGGATGCCTTGGTAGAAGCGACTGGCGATTTTATGGAATAAACTTAGTCTTTCGTATTTCAAGAAATGTTTGTGTAATTTTGGTAAATATATCAGTTAACATGGGATGTCAGTGTTATTTTCAGTTTTGCCTAATTTAGGCGAAAGTATAGCCATTACACCCTGTATATGCGAAATGACATTTTTTTTAACAAGTCACTTCAGAAGGAAACACTTTCTTTTTAAATTCTCTTCAGATGTTCGTGGACATTTGAAATTAAGACTTTGAAATTTTTGCTAAATATCCAAGTCATTCAGAAAAAACTTTATACTTAATCAAACATGTACAAACCTACACTGCACCCGTTTAATCATCGCTATGCAATGCCCAATCAGGATACGAATGGTTATGGATGATTTTTTGGGCATCTTCGCAAGGTTTGTGTTTTTACTATTCCTGGAATTCATGCCCTGCCATTCATTTACAGAGGTAGGTTAATCGCTAATCCCTCTTTAGCCATTGCTCTTAATAAATCCTGTGACCACTTCGGAATACCAGTTGCTGTAAGTTTCGGTCTTCTGGTGGTAAAATGGATAACGGCTCAATATTGTTAATCGGAGATTCATGTTCTAACTCCCGTTGGGTTCGTTCTATACACTTACGCGCAAATACCTTAGGGAAAGGTATAAATCTACATGATAATCTGTAGAAAAAGAATCAGACAATCAATATGACTTGTGAATGTTAAATTTTCCAAGCCTCCTCTCCTCATTATGTATTCTTTCAATTTAACCTTCCTCATTGGTCGTATGTATATTTGTTCTTTTTGTATCCATTTTTCTTAAAATTCTTCGTTTGTTAAATACTTCGCCTATGCAATGTAAACATCTATAGAAGCCTATATCCGTAGCCCTAAATCTTGTCTTTAGCTGTGAGAAAATGGTTCAGCATTTAATGCAATATAGGTGGATGGACTTTATATAGTAGTTCAGAAGGTTTCGTAGTTTATAACTAAATTTCTTTGTAACTTGATACTTTCAATTTTTTGAAAGGGCATCTATATCTACTCCGGATGGATCTTCGTATTTCGGTGAGACATTTTCTGTTACCACTTCCTAGACATCGACGATCGTATGCTGAACTATCAACAATCACTATGAAGAGAAGTTCCCTCAGGATGCCGCGGTGCTTTGAGCGGAACTCAAAACTCAACCCAGCTGCTTGAAAACTTGTCGCATCTCTGTACCACTCCAGTAAGTAGCGCTCTACTTTACAAGAGCCAGGTCAGGCCAAAATGGAACACTGCTATTCTACTTTGAAAGAGAAAACTAGTTAACTCTTGTCCACATTACACTACATTTCTAGTCCCGACAGTGTCCAAAAGCGTTTCCGCGCCCATGTCTATGACAAATTATTTTCCACTCAACAAACCCTTTCTCACAGACGAAACTACGCCAACCTCTCACTGCTTTTTCGCTATTTTCATGGAAAGTGCTCAGACGAACTAAATATCCCAGTTCCACCAGTTCTATACCTCACCGCTCAGAACCCCCATGTTATACAAATTGTACGGAACCACCCTTCTAGTGGAACTAGCTTGCAAAAATCGACGAAACAATAAATAATCTTCAAACACCTCTCTAAATATTTAAAATAACATTTATTAAAATGTATTTGTTTTTTTTTTTGTTTTTTTTCAAGTCGAAAGAAACGAATTACAAAAATCCTGGTAGAACAAAGTTTCACAAAAAATATTTACTATTTTTATTTACAACACAGAATAATTGAGTTAGTTTGATAGAAAAAACAGGTGTCTTCATAAGTATAGTGTCACACATTTACGTTGTTTTATGAATGCGTGTAATTTTCTAGTAATAACCATGTCAGTATGAGAAGCGTTATACCTACTACTAGTAGGAGAAGTGTTATACCTACTACTAACATATTGTTTATATAACTCCGTTCGTATGTTTCAAATGGGTTTCATAGACTTTTAAAATAGTTGGGCTTATGTAATAAGTTACTCGATAAAATATCTAAAAAAAGTGATTAATAATTTCTATGAAAGTTTTGAGTAATTAATTATGTATAAAGCTGATCAAAGGTTTGCCGAAAAAAAAATTGAAACTGAATATTAACTTAGTTCTTTTCCGCAATCGTTTTTCTATTGAGAAATATACCCTAAAGACCTAAAATTTAGATTTTCTAAACTATTTTCTCAGTATAGTGATTAATAAATATTTTAGCCTATTTTTAAATATCTATTTTTAGGTGGAAAATATTATTTATCATTTTCCTGAGTGATCTCTCAAATTTCGTACCAATTGAAAAATATGGTTGTGTGATATTTAAGCGTGTTTGAAATAACGATGCTTATTGGTTAGTAAATTCGAATAAGGAAATTCAAATCGCAGCCTACATTTTAAACAAAAATGTGTCGAGTTTTTTGTGAGTCGATTTTTGCACATAATTACGATTTTTAATGATATTACTTATATATATATATATATATATATATATATATAGATAGATAGATAGATAGATAGATAGATAGATAGATAGATAGATAGATATTGAATTTTCCTTATCCGCATAAACCGTGTCTCTTAACCTGTCATACTCTAAATTAAATGGTACCCAAGCTTTGTATAGGTGGAGACCATTGTAAAAAATAATTGGATTTTGACATTGACAATATGCAACTCCCATCTTGGGCTATTTCTCCCGGAGACAACGAAAAATTATGTCGTTTCTTTGTGTGTATATCTAGCGGCAAATCAACACATTATGAGTTATATATTTCCATAATTTAATCCTGATGCGAACATTAACAATTTCTTTTACAAATATGGATGATATTGATATTTTATTTTTTTACAAAAATGCATCACGTAATTTTTTATTCTTTTAAATTTTACAAAAATGCATTCCTGATAATTTATTATTAGGTTCTACAAAAAATGCATTCCTTTTGATAATTTATTATTGGTAATTTTTTTAAAAATTCTTTGGTTATGGTTTTTTTTTTTTTTTTTACCTTTTACAAAAATATATTTATTGAATTTTTTATTTTTTTACTGTATTTTGATAATTTTAAAAAAACGTTTTTGTATTTTTTATTAAACATATTTATATTTCATTTTTTAAAATTCTTTAGAGAAAAAGTGAATATGGTTTTTTTTTAATTTTTTTCCACAAAAAACTTTTATGTAGTATATCTTCAAAGGACAGAAATTATAATTGATCGTTAGTTGTTTTTCTTTATTCTTTACTAATTTGTCTAAAATGTCCTGTTGTTTTTTCCGTGTCAGTAACATCGTTTTGATGACACGTGCCCTTGCCTAACTTAATAGGTTTTATTTAATTAGAATTATGCTTCTCTAACTTTCTAAATGTTGTTTATAACTAATTCTATTTCTAACCAACGCTTTATTTTTCTTTTTTAAAATGTCCCTTTTCTGTCAACCAGAAATTAAAATTATTGTTTGTACAGAAAATAAGGATCTACGTTAATATCTGTCTACATTTCTGAGATGAGGTATTGAGTACATTATTTTACATTATTCTGACTATTGATCCAAATTATTATTTCGGCCTTTCAGATCTGAAAATTATTTACATTATTCTGACTTATTTGTCCTCATCTTTGTCGTCACATAACATAACTGACATCAGGTATTAAAACTGAACCTTTTATTTCACGGGAACTTTCTAGTCCCACGTGCAGAACAGTGAGCGAAACAAAGTTCTCCACCGCCTTAACCGGTATTGAACTCAGTGTCCTGATATTCCAACGCCTTTATCCACTGAAGAAGGCCGTGGTTAGCGTACCAGTGACAGGACCAAAAGAAAGGTTGATAACTAAACTGATCTATTAAACTTGACAAACTAGAACAGTGAGGGACATATTCCAACCACCTCCGAATAACGTTGTGTAAATAATAATGTAAATAATGTACGTATATCAAATCGTCCTTAAATCAATTGGTAACAGAAGTAATATCGTTAAATTTTTAAAATGTAAACTTAAACATTAATTCAGTACTTAAATGCTGTGATCAATTTTGAGTTCTTCTGTGGTTTATTTATGCCTATCGTATCTACTCCTCCATAGCAAATGCGATGCTGACCAAACCAAGATTCTTCCACAGGAACTAGATTAATTGCCGACCGATAGAGTGGCTTTGAGGCTAGTTTGGAATAAATCCGATGAAAAATCATATTTATCTTACGCCCCGTTTTATTATTGCGTATTATTCAATTCCTTTTCTATTTGTATCCAAGAGGATCATTCCCTGAAGAATTTCGTTTATATTCTTACAACTTTGGCAAATGAAACTGGCAAAATAGCTTCGTGGGCGGGAAATATAAGTTAATATAAATAAACACATTCTTTATTTGTTTAGAACGCTTCCGTGCAGAGCGATAAACAAGAAATAAAATGCATCCATTTACATTTCACCAGCGATTTAAATGTATCTTGGTTGTTTGTTTTTTGTTTCGCGACATATCAACCACCATCGCTTATTTAATGGCGAAATCTAAATATTTTCTAAGCTATTTTATGGATTCAACTACAGATATGTTGCAAATAATTTTATACATTCAGGGTAAACGTATGTTTTTTGATATAAAGATTTTAGATGATAAAAATCCATTGCAAGTAATTTTACTGAAAAAATCTATTTTTTAATTTAATTCTGTATTGATTGTTACTTTGCTTTAGAAATGTATTAGTACTCGTCATTTGCCTTAAAATATACTACAACAGGTAATGTTGCTATAAAAATGTATTACTTGTAATAATTTTGTTATAAAATGTATTAGTACTCGGGATTTTGCTATAACAAATGTATAATTACAAGTCATCTTCCTATAAAATGAATTATAATATGTAATTTTACTGTAAAAATGTATTACTACAGGTCACTTTGCCATAGAATGTATTAGTACTGGTTACTTTACTCTACCAAATGAATAATTACTGGTCATTTTTCTATAAAATAAATTACAATAGGTCATTTTACTATTAAAAAAAATGTATTACTGCTGCTCATTTTGCAAAAAATGTATTAGTACTTGTTACTTTCCCATAAAAATATTAGTACTGATCACTTTGCAATAACAACTGTCTAATTACTGGTTATTTTTTCTATAAAATGAATTACAATAGGTCATTTTAATATAAAAATATATTACTAAGGGTCGAAGAAAGAACGTATGCCCCATAAACAGCAATTGCTTGCAGAACAACGCAATATACCATGCCATTGCAAAATCAGTAGTCAACAAAGAAGAAATATACACAGAAGTAACTGAAAGAATCTTGAAACAAAGGCACCCCGCACACAAAATATTATTGACACATAAAGATTATGAAAAGTGCAATGTTTTCTAAACATTTATAAGAAATTAAAAACGAAAACATAATTACAACAAAAAGTATCGGGGAAAATAAGAAAAATCGCATCTGCCTACAACAATAAATCCGAACAGAGTAATCTCTGTCTAGAGAAGTAAATAGCTATAATTACCTTACAAGAAAAACACAAAATGCTAAACAATCGATCAGAACTCATCCCAAAATGCAGTCACATAAACAACGTCTCACTACGTTATTAAAAACTGGAAAGTAAAAACGAACGAGAAAAATAAAAATAAATATATAAAAAACTAAAATAATAATAAATTAAATTGAATAAGAAAAATAAAATAACAGAAAAATAACAAATAGGAAAACACATTAAATAAATAATAAACAACTTATCAAACTACGATTGTACACAAAAACACAAATAATCGTAATGATAACAATCACAAATAATAATGTAATAAGTAAAATAAAAATAAAAGAAACATAATTATAAAATAGTCACAAAAATCCATTCGGATTCAGAATTCTTTCTATCCAATGGCACCTCGAATAATTTGAAACGTGACCATTACCGCCCACCCATTATTCATTACAATAATAAAATAGACCTACCAATGATGAACCACTGAACTGCATGCAAAAATAGTCAAGCCAAAAAGCCAAAACAAACAACACATGGTCTGAGGATTGTGCTTAAGACTGAAACAGCCTCTCACAGAATTCTGTTGAGGTCAATGTCCAAATTATATATATATATATATATATATATATATATATATATATATATATATATATATATATATATTAAGAAAAATGGACAAGGTCCGACAATTTATTTATTAAAGATATTTTTTATATTTAACGTTGTTTTTATAGAGTATTAATGTTTGTTTATGATAAATAGTATTAAATAAATACTACCGGCCTGAATGTCCGAGAAATTTTCATAGAAAAAAATTTTTATAGAAAAATTTTCATAGAAAAATTTTCCTGTCAAAGAACGAATATTTTCTATGAAAATTTCTTGACATTCAGGCCGGTAAATGTTATTTAATACTGTTTATCATAAACAGAGCATTTGCTTAAATACTTGTATCTATAAAATAACAACGTTAAAATAAAAAAAAAAATATATATATAATATGAAT
>CAHIKZ030000784.1:757500-895000 GCA_903632075.3 Acanthosepion pharaonis | reverse complement strand
AAAACGGAAAAAGCACTTAGCGAGAATTGGAATTTAGACAAAGATAATAATCCAGAAATCTGCAATCATTTACACTGCGAAGATTCTCAAAAAACCCTTGACATTCTGATAGTATTTTTATACCTTACTTGAAGCAAAAATTGCCACTGTCTACACCAATAGGCATCACCAATATAATAATATTATGTAAGCTATCTAGTAACAAAATAACAGTAACAACGTAAACTTCATTGATATGTAAATGTTTTTGTCTATAAATATTATCATAGCTAATAAGCCAATTACGAGGGGTGTTTAATTAATTAGGATTATATATAACGGTGTTTCATTAAAACGGATCAATGTCAGCAGTAAAAAAAATAGTGTTATTGGTGAAAATTTATTGATTTCTCTACTGGATCATGTTATTTAAGTTTTAGCAATTATGTGTGAAAAATAATATTGTCCAAATATCCGGCAAATCTGAAAGAAAAAGAAAAAGAAAAAAATTATTTGAGGCTTAAACTTCATTCACATTTAATATCGGTTCAAATTAATGGAACAGCCTTTACATCAATCTAATTTTTTCGACGAAAAGGAACAAATATATTATCTCACCTGATCTTCCATTTGTATACGAGACATAATAAGAAATCAAGACTTCAAATACTTTGCATTCACAACTCATATAGAGGGTAAGATTGATTGATTTGTTTGTTTTACGGCTTATCAACACGGCGGGTTATATCAAGGCAGAAATATTTTTAGATAGATTCTTTTTTTTTAAATAATAGTTTCAGTGAAGCAAGTCTTACTAATTAACCAATAGTTGAAAAGGGGGGCGGAGAATATGCGGATTTATAAATTTCCCAAGAATATTTGCGACCAAGTAAATATAACGAGACCGGACGTGAATTGGAAATCGGATTTCCATTTCCTAGCCATTATCCATTACACAACTCGCACTCCAAGCTTATAGCATCTGATATTGCAAAACCGTCACCATCTAGGTACTGACCAGGCTTGATGTTGCTTAACTTCGGTGATGGTACGGGAACCTGTGTTTCAACGTAGTCTGGCCGTAAAACTTGTTATATGATTTTTAACATATAGCAGATTAAAAATATTTTAGTTAACCTGATTTAAATTTCAAGATAATCCCAGTTCTTTTCATATTAAATCTTGTAAGTAATCTGTAAATCTGTAAGCATGGACTTGTAAACAAGACCAAAGATGACACAAACGAATTGAAATATTTAACTAAATCATAATAAAATTAACTTTCTTTTCAATGGAACGTTGAAATCAACTTCAGTGTTTTACAACCCAAACAACGTGATAGGGTTAGTCAAGTACTTAATTAAATGCAAAAAATTATTTAAAAAAGCAACGCTGGGATTCTAAACGGATCTCCTACAAATCTGTTGAAACTTGACTAATGCATGGAATAATAATGCAACACAAAATGTACTTAGAACAAAATGTATTGAAACAAGAAAGTGTATACAATATTTACATATAGTCTTTTGTATATTCCTGGTAGTCGGGCAGAGTCTCTGGTTGAATCTCTTGATTCCTCCCTCTCTTCCCGGTACCAACCATATTTATATGGACAGTACTCCACTATGCAAATTAGGTGGATCCTACGACAACAAAATCAAAAATTAGTAAGCCTCCTTCAAAAAAATAAAATAAAAATAAAAAAAATAAAATATTTAAAAGCATAAGTATTACTACACCTGTTTCCTACGGGTAGCTTAGATATAATACAAGACCGATAGCTTGAAGTACATAGAAAGGATCGAAATCGCTATTCAGTCGTAATATGATATAGTAAGACACGCTTGCTAAAGATTAGAACGTGTCAATGATCAAAATAATGATCTTCCAAGGCCGAAAGTAAGGTGCACCCAGTGAGGATCACACTCACTACTCAGTCGTAATTGTTCTAACCAGACAAACTTGATAACTATAACACCGTCCCGAGGTTACCATTTTCTAAGCGGAGCTTAGATGTGGCACACGGCCGAGACTGTGTAGCACCCAGTGCGGATAGAACTCACTATTCAGGCGTAACTATTATCGAGACAAGCTTGCCAAATATTAAACGAGGCCTTGTATTGATTTTCCAAATGTAGATTAGATGTGGCACGAGGCCGAAAGGATGGGGCACACAGTGAGGATCGAACTCACAACTCAGTCATATTTGTTCTAGCGAGACAAGCCTGCTAACCATTACATCACCTCGAGGTTGCCGAAGTTCTTATTATATGAATATCAGTCATTCGTTTCAACATGCAAATATATTTTAACATTTTCGAAATATAGCATAGATATTGCAAGTTATGGAGTACCCAGTGAGGACTGAACTCACTACTCATTTTCAATTGATCTAGGGAGACATTTTGAAATGCCCAAGACATGAATAAATACATCTCAGTCATTTGTGTCCAATATATAAATATATTTTTGCGAAGGGGGCCTTCCCCCAGGCAGTACATCTCCTTCAGTTTATCAAACAACGTCACCAATTGGGGTAGTTCCTGAGACTTCTTGTACCCTCTTTAAATCTCGACCTCATGTCATATCCGGTTTCTACGGGGGCGCCCTGGTAAATACCTATAGATATATATTCGATATATTTCTTTTATTGCACAGTAGTAGCATGGCCCGGCGTTGCCCTTGCTTGATTCAAGAATCGTACAACTCATACAGCAATCGCTATCACTTGAATTAAAATATAAAATATTTTTGCCCTTCCTTGCCTTTAAAGGAGTGCCCTTTGCCGTGATGATGTTGCTACATGCCTTACTTCTTGCCTATCTCACACTGCAAATTTTTTCTATACTAAACATTAAATCTCTTTCGAAAAAAGAACTAAACAAAATGAACACAAAACGATCAGCTTTAAAAAGGACTCGTAACTGGCAAAACCGAATGAAAAAAGAATGTTAACAACATATGCTTTTTCACACCCATACCCAGTTCTGCGGAATCAGAATCAACTCAACGTTTAAGCAAGCGAATGGGCCAATTGGAGTAAAGTGCCATGCAGATTTAAATTTTTCCCACTTGTGACGAATGCAGCATTTTTTTTGCATGCTAGCATGTTAGTTAACATTCGTGTCAGTCAGCTGTTTGCTTTCACGCTAGCCAATACAATCTTCCTGCCTATTCGTGGCAGCCAGCTATAGGCTCTCAAACTGACCAGTAGAAAATGGCGACAAATTACATGAAAACTGCCGTAGAAGCATGAAAAAATCGATTATTTCCACTGTCGATGGGAGTTGGAGAATGCAATGTCGGTATTGGGCTTCCCGCTAACTTGGAGCATGTGCATGTAAATTTTGGTGCAAATCCGACTAAAATTGCGGCCGTGCATTCGTTACACACACACACATACATCCTGCCTTTTATAGATAGAGATTAGATACTGCTTGTTATGAAATGTTTTCCTCCTAGATCAAAAATTATATTCCCATTATTGTTCAACTTGATCACTTTGCTTTTACGTGGATTAAATAATATGGAAGTTTAAAAACATCGTGCAATTCAAAACACAGATGTGGGAAAATTTCATTAAAACCTCTTAAGCATTTCTCAGAGAAAATTGAACGAAAAATGCACTTGTTATGAATAATCAAGAGCGGATTCTCCTTGTTTCGTTACTCCCCTCTTTGAGAAAGCTATTTCTGTTTAGTGGACTAAAAAGGACACTCTACGCGAACCTTGTATTCACAGTTGAATAAACCTTTCTTCAAACCTGCACCTGCGTACTTTTGACATTACAGCACTCTCACCCGGACGTTTAAAATAGATACGCCAGAGAGTTTTATACAGAAATTTAGTTGTTTGTAATAAAAATAAAAATAAAAATAAAACTTCAATAATATTGTGAAAGGCATATAAGTTATCTATATATCTCTTTTTCTCAATTGATTTTCATCACAATAAGGTAAAAGACCATTTTCTTTTGTAAAAAATATCAATTCAGCATAGAACCGATCTACTTCTGAACGAATCTATTCTCCTAAGACGTAAAAGAAATATTTATCTATGCCTTCGCTGCCGAACAAACTCCCTGATACTGCTATCCCAGGGTATGGAGACTTCTATCGTTCTGATCTGTTGCCTACGTTTAATTCCGACTTCATCACATATGGAAAACCTGTAATTTTCTAAGCAAAGCTGGTATTTTCTCTTTCTCGAGACCGCCCACCAATTACAATTGAAGAGGCACTGTGCTAAATCGCAGCAAGGCGCAATATTTTACAGTCTGTATTCTTCTTGCTTAAAAGCAGTCTCTTAGACGAGATGGCGCAATCATATGTATTGCCGAAATAGTGTATCTATTTGAAGCGAGAGTCACTGCGAAAATATTCAGTAAAATCATCTTTCGAAACATCATTTAGACGTGCAGTTTTCTTTCTGCTGCTTTTCTATAGCTGGAGATTAATACTGAGACAGACGTTTGATTTTATTAGAATTCTAAGCTCAGATAATTTCTGCTTTATTTCTTTGCAAATAAAAATATATCTAGGTTTCTATATTTTAATATATATCCATATAAATAGTCTCATTAGTTAAAAACTATGCAAGAGAAAGTAGGGATCGATTTCGTCACGTTACTTTTGTTAAGCTTAGAGAGTAACTATAGTTTCTTTTTTCAAAGTAGATTATAATGGTGTTATATAATCCCGGAGAATTCCAGTAAGATATGTTTAATCATTTCTAAGATACAAAAGGTTCAAATGTTAATCTAACAAAGGGCAATTTTCCTATTACACCCAGTTTACGTACATAAAAAAAGGTAAAAAAAAGAACGGAATATATAGTCAATAAACAAAAAACACATAATCACGTGACACCCCCAAAAAAAAAAAAGATGGTTGGGGAGTATCGTTTATTCAAAATTGACGAAAGAGGGAGTGGCGTTAAAAGAAGAAAACACGGATCAACGGGAACTTTTTAATTAAAAAAATTATATATATATATATATATATATATATATATATATATATATATATATATATATATATATATATATATATATGCTCCTGAAAAATTATTTTGGATGAGCTCTCTGGGAGGAAGTGTGGGTATGTAAACAATGACTATTACGACTAATAATGCAAGATTCTTCGGTAAATCGAATCGAATTCTCACAGTCACTGTGTGTTTATTTAAAAATAAATACGCTTAAATTCACCTTCATACCCGCCGTGCGCCAACGGCTTAGTGGTAGAATTGCCCAATTGTTAGATTAAGTTTAACCTTTGTACCTTAGAAATAAGTAAATATATCTTACTGGAATTCTCTGAAGTTTTTATAACACTATTGTACTCTACATTGAACAACAAGAATCTACAAATGCTCTCAATGCTTAACAAAAAGTATCGTGATGAAATTGATTATAAATGAAAATGACATTAATTAATCATGGCTAAAGATCAAAATCTCATGAATTATTGAAATAAAATTCAATATATATATATATATATATATATATATATATATATATATATATATATATATATATACGTGCTCTCTAACCTTCTCACTTTCTGTCCTGAAGTAACAATTATGCCTGATATTTTTTTTCAGGTACGTCATGATTTTCAAGTCTTTTTTCACTGCTCCCTTGAAATCTATAGCTGAATCGCATCTCTCATGGAGAAAATGACTTATGCATTGAGTTGGATCTTTTCTGATCGATTTCTTTAGCTCAAAGTTGAAATCAAGGATCCCTCTTTTTTATACTTATTCCCTGTTCTCTTGACTGTTCTTGAATGAACTTTTGCGTATGGAAGACAGATTATGAATGTTGATACCATTACTGAAGAACTGAATGAGCATTTGTCATTTCACGAATGCTCAGTTGGGAAGACAGTGTGTCTGAAAGAAAAATTTTAATCGGGGCTCTTTTGACTGAATAACTCAAAGGAGTTTTAATTACTTCTTACGAAAAATGGTGTCAAGAGGGCTAAACGTCTTCTCTGAAAACCAGGAAAAAAGAAACTCAATTAGTTTAGTGATTTTTAGATATTAAACGTTTTGTGGGAAAACAATAATGCTGTTATACGATTTGAACAATTTTATTGATATACCTAATATATATATATATATATATATATATATATATATATCCTTTCATAATAGATGATGAGCTTTTTGGCGTCATTATTAAATGGCGAAAAAAGAAATCGCCGTGTTGATGCATATTTTTTTTATTCCCAGTACTTTCGACATATGAATGCCATAATACTGTTGTTTTCATTATAGACAAAGACAACATTTTTGTGTTATATATATATATATATATATATATATATATATATATATACACACACACACACACACATATATATATGTGTGTGTGTGTGTATATAAATAACGACAGCTTAATAGTGCCCGTCAAAAGTGTAAATTTTAATTTCTTTTCTGATTTCACCTTTTGAAAGTGATGTCTGAAGATCCAGTAAAGGTAAAAGTCTTTGGTGAAATAGATTATTGCAATGGAGCCTTACAGTAGTCTATTTTTCTTTAAATTATCTATCTATCTATCTATCTATCTATCTCTATCTATCTATCTATCTCTCTCTCTCTCTCTCTATCTATCTCTCTCTCTATATATATATATATATATATATATATATATATATATATATATATATATATATATATGCGCTCACTTCGGACACAGGGTGATGGAAGGTCAAGTTTAATGTAAATATTTTGGCAAGTGTTTCTTGCAGATGACATACTTGCCGAAGATATATGTGGATTTCCTTTTGGAAAGAATCATGTGTAATGTTCGCAAATTTGATGAAAAATATTATTTTTCTCCAAACGAAAACCAGTATTTCTAAAAGAATAAAACTGTGGCATGAAGATAGATTAATCATTTCTACAAAATCTATTTACTTACAGAAAGTCGGGCGGAAGCAATGAAAATGAAATTAACTCGTCAGCTAGCGGAAATAACTTCAGTGGTTTTGGAAGCAGGATAAAAATTAGGTCCTGTAATATTCTTGCTGTCTTTAGACAAGGACACACTGAATTCTTTTTGAGTATTTTTTTTTTATCATTCTAACATTCCCAGAATAATTGTTCTGTCCTGCTTTCATAAAAAATTAACGATAATCTGTAAAATAAATTGTCTCTGTGCGATATGTAGCGGAATAATTATGATAAAAGGGCAAATATCTACACTCTGTTGTGAACTGGTACAACTTAACGCATGTTACTTTTAACACATCCAATACAAAACTGATCCCAATTAATAATTTGGGAGACCCGTTTCTGTTTTCCAACATCATGACTGATGCTAATTTCCAAGTGAGTGACTTATTGCGCTTTCTCTGGCTATCATTTTTGTAATATGCAATGAATGTTGAACTCCTATGAAATATCTAATATTCTTTACGACATAATACACGATTTTATCAATGATGAAGATTGTAGATATGGTTCTCGAGATACGGATTAATAAACATTATTGTAACATGTGAGCAACAAGGAAATAATAAACTGAGTGACAAAATTTCTGCCTTCCATGATGATAAGCTTTATGAGAGTGACTCACTGCGTCTAATCGGGCAAACATTCACGGCTGACAGGAAGTGGGAATGCTATATTGAATCCATAACTGAGACTGCTCACAAGAAGATTGCTTCACCGCCTTGTGCTAGATCATTTTTTCTCTCATGAATCTATCACACATATTTATAATTTTAACTTTTAAACTCGCTTCATACCCACGACGTCATTACAAACAATTGCTCTGAGAAAGCGGTTTTATGCAAGTGACAGTTCTGAAAAAATATGGATCTTTATATTGCATCCATGTTTAACTCCTAGATCTGACGATATCTGGAGTATTCTAGTTTTTACAGTAGCGTTTCGGTTAGTGTGCCCAATTCGCAGTTTTGTGTGAGAGTAGCCCTCGCGCTGTCTATATTCAAATTCCAGATCTCCTATGCAAAATTAGTTAAAGCCAATCGATACACTCGGTAATTAAAGGTGTTTAATATTTATAAATTTCACGTAACGAATTTATGTTATGGATTCAGGGTACGTTTGGCATTAGTGAGGTAATAATTTTTCTATAATATTCTTTGCAGCCAGAGTATTAGCTCCTCTCACTCGAGTCAGTGGAGATTATTACGAAATGAACGTTAGAAATTTTTTACTAGACTTTTAACGACATTCGAGGTCTTCGTTGACCATGCCAATAAATTACAACGTCAGTGTCTCTCTTTGAAGCGTCTCATTACTCGTAAATTAATACAATTTCTCATGAAATATATGTTAATCGCGTCCTGGAATTTCTTGTTTTCGCTAGAAGAAGTGAGGAAAGTTGAAATGTCACATAAGAAATAACACTGACTCATTCTATATGTTGAGTGTCGACTCGTTTGAACAATTTAAAAAAAAAATTATTGTGAATGATAATGACTCTTACAAGATAGTACATGTGATTTGTAATAATTATTGCAGATGTTGTTTTGTACAGTGGCTGGTCTGATTTGTAATGTCCTGTTCTTCAAGAGATGCTGATGTTTAAACTAAAATTATATATATATATATATATATATATATATATATATATATATATATATATATATATTTATATTTTATATTTATATATGTATACATATATATATGTATGTATATATATATATATATATATATGTATATATATGTATATATATGTATATATTATATATATATATATATACATTCATGAATTATTCACACAAAAACGAAAGCAAAGGTTAATGATTTAATTGGCGAGAAATCCATCATCGCAAACAATTCAAATAATATACAAAAACCTCCGAATCCGTTATGAATGAATTGTTCCTTGTTTCCATAAATTTCTGCCGTATTAGTTCATATTTTTACTACAAGCTTTCGTCTGTTCCTACAGACATCTTCAGTTATAGAATAGATGTTGTTCTTGTTTTTTCTCTTAGTAATAAGTTTTTTTGTGTGAATAATTCATGAATTTGTAAATTGATTGCACGTTTATCGTAATATATATACATATATATATACACATATACATATACATATATACATATATATATACATATACATATATATGTATACATATATATATACATATACATATGCATATATACATATTCATCTATACATATTCATATATATATATATATATATATATATATATATATATATATATATATATATATATATATTTTCGCATAAAGCTAGTCAGGTGAAGTACTAATGGACGCAACAGGTCTCACACGTAAATATTTCCCACTCTGTCACACATATTTCCTCCGAAACATTTTGATACTTAAAAAATTCTATATCGTTATCCCATCTATATCAATGAATTAAAATGTTACTTTACTCCTAGATTTCGTTACCCAACACATGGCATTTTCGAATCAGGTCGATTCTGTGAGCAATTTAAAATCTTTCTGAGCCGGATCCAGACCCGCAATCCAGAAATTTTGGTTCACTATGCATCTTTACTACGACTGTTTGCGGCGATTTTTTGCTACGAATTTTTTCGTACGATAACAATTTTTATAACTTGGTAAGAAATTAGGAAAATAAGTGAAATTAACTGCGTAAACCATTGAAAGTCAACCGTGAAATAAATAAAAAAATAATTATTTGTACGGAAAGTAAGCACCTTCGTACATGAAACTGTGTTTAAATTATGTGGAGGCAAAAGAATAATCATTGAACTTTTTTTAATTTAAGATTAAATGTTAATGCAATATTTAAATGCAGTAACAAATTTTGAGTTCTTCTTCAATTTATTGTAGCCAATCGCATACGACAGCAGTATGTCTAGGAATAGGAAAACACCGCAAACAGAGGAGCCGATTGCAATTGAAAAAGCAAAGGCTGCCACAAGGAAAAGAATATCTTCCAGTGCTGAAGATTTGCAAGGATTAAGGACTCTGAAACTCCTGAAAGACGATAGGGCGGCTTTTAATCTAGTACACCCACACACATACACACACATACAGAAACAAACGCACAAATACACATATTGAAGCAACTGGAATTGCTGTATATTCATGAATGTATTGATTTAACATATTCTCGGGCGTAGACATATATATATACATGTTTACCAAATGTCTCTTTCTCAGCCATGGACGAAGAAAAACTACAAAAAAGTTTTTAAAAAACTACAAGCGTGTTTATACATTGTTTTTTTTTCTTTTCTATACTTCTGAGCTTAAACTTGTTCTGTTATCAGCTCATACGTCTGATAGAGGTGCTAGCCACCGCTCGGGTACTTTAAGGTACCTAAGTTCCTGAGATGCTGCACTAAAAACATATTAAAAAATTCGTCTGAGAATGAAAACTTTATCCCAAAATAATTGGTGGGAAATAAGCATATCTGGTGTTAATCGTGCAGATTCGTCTGTTTAATAGAATTTCACAGACATGCTGCATTAAAAAGACCGGTGGGCGTTTCTAAAGTTCAATAAGTTACCTAAATCAGAAGATATACCCAAATAGCAAGAGTCGCTCTCTAAAAGCAAAGCAAGCATTTAACAAACTGGCGAGCCACGTTCGGAACAAAAAGAAAAAAATCTGAAATGCTATGTAATATCCTTCCTCGTGTATGGCAAAATATTGTGGACACTTTTCAAAGATGAAGAAGAGATGCGTCGACGGAAATATGGTTCTACTCAAGGATACCGAGAATAAGACGAACACTTGACGAACGACGAAGTTTCAGTTAAAATGGAAATAAAACGACTCGTAAAGAGACAGTTGTAAATTTTTCAGCAACAACGTAATAAAATAAGTTTGAGAATTTCCCACTCACAAGACAAACTGTTTATTTAGTCTCATCAGTTTACTTTGTCATTCTCCGCGGCCGGTAATTTTGATATTATTTTTTTTTATTATCGATATGTATTACTGGTAATTTGTTCTAATATATTTCTTACATATTCATGTTTTGACCCCAGTTTAGGGCTTTTATTATTCGCCCATGGCTGGGACCCTAACAGGTGCTACCAACCTGGGTCAGGGCGAATCTGGGAACAACAGTGATTTAGGAGTGGTTCCACGCTCCCCCAAACTTAGATGTCGGTGGTCTTGCTGTCCGATGTAGTTTATATTCATACCCACGACGTCGAACGGAATGATGGTGATAAAGACACTATGATGCCTTTCTGAAATTGAGTTGAGAAAAAGTTGACGAGAGAGAGAGAGTGAGGACAATAAAATGACAGAAATGAAGAAGATTGAATATGAAGATTAACGTTGCATATTAAAATTTGAAGATCGTAATTGATGCGAAAATAAGAAGATGGAAGAGGATTCCATATGTGGTAAGTACTAGAGAAGAAATAATTTTATATTTTTGCATATACTGAATAGGCCCAAAATAGAAATATCACATTGAAAACACAAGAAAAAGGAATTAAAAACTTAACTTAAACAGCTTGACCTTAATTTTTAATAAAACATGTATTTGACAAGGGCTGCTATCTAAATTCCAAAACAAAGAGAATTCTACTGGAATATTATATAAAAAAGTCCTCATGTATAGAAATTCATGCTAAACAGTCTTTTCATGGATGAATAGCGTACTTGAGTCTACAGAACAATGTTAAGTATACCATTGACCAAACATGTGAGCAACGATGAGCTTTCAGAGAAACATGAAGGAAACTCATACGTACTATCCGGAACAAACAGTAGAAATATCTATGGAACATACTTATGTAAGACAGATTTGGATATCTGAAAGTCACAGGATAGATTGAAGTTCAGATGGACAAACGATAACAACGCCTAATGTAGCTATTCAGCTTGAGTAAATGGATGACGCAATATGGTTTAAGGAAAATGACAAAACGAAAAGATTTATTGAGCTGCAAAGGGCAGGAAGTTTTCATTATCTATGATCTCCTTCGTCTTGAAGGGACCCAGCGCATAAGAAAATAAGGAATTTATACATAAACATTATGCATTTACGCAGCCACACATTTCTAATATATTTCCGTTAAATACATGACTTAGTTAAAAACACTGGAACAAGGAAGTCGATATTGATGTAAAGAATGATATAAAAAAGAACATTACGAAAAAAACGAATGATGTGCACCTGTTTTATAGATTGTGCATCAATGTTGAATAAATTACATCACAAAAAAACTGTTGGCGTTGTTTTCGGTATACTTGAAATATTTGATAAGGATATTAGAATAATCCAGAAGCTATATTTACTGACATGTCTTTGAGAAGCGCTACTAAATGCCAAAACAAAGAGAATTCTACTGAAATATTACGTAATAAACGTCCTCGTGTATAGAAATGAATGCTGAAGAATCTTTTCATGAATGAAGGGAGCACTTGAAGGTATAGAAATATGGTTTCATAGAGGATGATAAGAATAACATTAACTAAATATGTAAGCAGTCGCTTTCACACAGATACTAAAGGAATTAAATAAATATACGAAATTAGAAAGAGGTGTACTATAAGGATTTGTCTTCAGACAGGATTTATTAAAAAACGAGAGAGCGGGGCAAATCTGAAGGATTAGAGTTCTAGCAGGATTCATTATTGGTGGTCACAATATTAACATGAGATATGCAGATGAAAATGAATCAGAATGCAAATAAAACGCTCCCACAGAATGTAGTGAAGGAAAGCGAGAAAAAAGTACTACAGATTACTTGGAAGAAAACAACATATATTATTATTAGAAAAAAAGACATTCCAATATGAAAATTATAAATTAGACATAACAAATTCAAACAGGCAGAGTGTTTTAGATCTATGAGAAGTGATTTTTTTTATAGACGCCTGCGAATAAGATACGTAAATCTTAAAGCACATTGGAATAGAGAAAGATATCTTGTAAAAGACAAGCAGATTTCGTTAGATAAAATGTAGTGGGCCCTTGTGTAATATCAGTCATACTATATTACAGTGATAGATGAACAATCAGTTTACAGATAAAGAAGGTACTTCAAACAATACAAATGTAGTTCTGTGACACTATGTAGCGGTCGCGTGAAAATTAAAAGCGAGAAATAATTAAGGCGAGAAGAATCTGAAATAATTAAGGCGATTAGAAGCTATCACCAAAAGACATACTGAGTGCCGTTATATTTTCAACAAAGAAAAGTGGTAAATATTTTATTTTCATTTGCGAAGAAAAGTATTTTTTCGCAGAAGATAGGAAATTCGTAAGATCTCGGATCTGTCGAAGTAATTTATGCTACGAGGCGGCGAATAAAAGATAGCCATCTGCCCATGGCAATAATGGGAATTTCAAATTGGTCAAGTGGCCTACGAAACAGAAGCTGGGATATAATGTCAGGTCACGTACTGACTGAGAAAGACATCAGCTGAAGGCCACCCAAGAAGAAAGGGAAAAGAATAAACCATTAACTATCCTTCGGAGATATCATTTGGTTTTGTAAAAAAAACACCTGTTTTATGTTAGACCTGGCCATGATGAGAGTTTATTACCGGGAGAGATAATTAGGGACAGAATGCGAATACGTCCAGTTAACCACCCACTTGACGCTGGCGAAAATCTCGTTGATAAAATCCAGGTGACTTTCGGTTAAGATAGAGATTAAGAACTA
The DNA here is from genome assembly GCA_903632075.3 of Acanthosepion pharaonis. Taxonomy (NCBI): domain Eukaryota; kingdom Metazoa; phylum Mollusca; class Cephalopoda; order Sepiida; family Sepiidae; genus Acanthosepion; species Acanthosepion pharaonis. Next base: position 881,405 of record CAHIKZ030000784.1, on the reverse strand, counting down.
CACTACGAGTCGTAGGGGTCTGGTGAAAAAAAAAGAAGAAAAGAAAAAGAAAATGGAAGATAATTGTAAAGACCCGCGCTGCCGAACGTCATTGGCTGAGTGGTGGCGTGAGCGGTGGGCGAAGATAAACATATGAGAAGGGAGGCCTGTTGACGCCTCTGAGGGGATTGGTGTGAGATACCACTGTGAGAGAGAAGGGAGGCCTGTTGACGCCTCTGAGGGGATTGGTGTGAGATACCCCTGTGTGAGCGAAGGGAAACCTGTTGACGCCCTCTGAGGGGATTGATGTGACATACCAATATGAGAAAGGAAGAATTAGGGAGGACGATACCCTTAAGAACCTCTCTAAAGCAAAAAAGGAATGGACTTCTAAAAATGGAATGTGATAAATTTTCCTGACCGAAAACAAAGAAAATCCTTATTGTGGATTTAGAATTATCGAGGAACCCCAAACCACGACAAGTCACACGCGGTTTTGGTCGGCGTCCATATAAGCAGTGAGTTAGGCAGAGAAGCAGTTGCAGTTGGGGAGAGAGACGCAGACACAGACGCAGACAGAGAGAGCTGTGAGCTCTGAGACCAGCCTCGCAGGAAGCTGACTCAAGATCCACGCATCCCGACTTCGACTTCTAACCAAGAACAAATTTTGAAGAACGACTTAGACTCACACCACCAAAACAAGTTTTACGAATATCGCCTGAAGATACACCAAAAACCAGTTTCTTGAAAAAACGAGTTAAGATGTTAAGACTCGACTAACAAACACAAAGTATCACGTATCCATATGTACGGGTTGGGAGAAAGACTCAGTCCTGTATTCAGTAGCCAGATATAAAAATATTTGTTATTCTTTTTTAACACATTTGAACTTTTCGAGTTGTTACTTTATTTTCTTTTACATATACTTGTGCGGTATCACCCTTGTTCGGACTCGACTTGCATTGCGGCCCAGCGACTGATTGATTTCGTCTTCCTAAGATCAAATCACAACGTGGATAGGTTAGACTAGAAGTCAAAGCAGTTAATTCGGTAAGGAGACGTTTGAAGCGAGCTGGGAACGACAAAGCTGATACTGAATCTAACCAGATTCCCATCCTAATCAGCCAAGGGTTAGAACGTCACATTTGGTGCCGCGAGCAATACCAAGTCACATTGGTCGTCACAGGATAGCACGGCGACGGGCGCGAGGAGAGGCCCGGGGGATGACGTCACAGTTCTAATGACGGATGATGAAGATGCCATGAACCAAATATATGAGTAAAGACGAAGTTCTAGAGAAAATGGAATCAATAATGATGGTTTTAAAGAAGAATGATAAGAATACCATTGACTAAATATGTAAGCAATCGCTTGCACACAGATAGAAAAGGAATTAAACAAATATACGAAATTGGAAATAGATGTAATATAAGGATATGTCTTCAGACCGGACCTATTCTAACAAGACAGTGAGTCAATTTAGATGGATAGAGGTTCTTGCAGGATTCATTATTGGTGGCCACAATCTTAGCAACATAAGATGTGTAGATGACAGAGTTTTGAAAGCAGAATCAGAATTTAAACTACAAACGCTCCTACAGAATGTAGTGAAGGAAAACGAGAATAAAGGACTACAGATTAATTGAAAGAAGGCAACATACATTGTTATTAGAAAAAGACATTCTAACATGAAAATTATAAATTGGACATAACCAAATCAAACAAACAGAGTGTTTTAGATATAAGGGAAGTGTCTTGTTTTTTAACGAAGGAGAGTGAATACGATATGGAAACCTTAAAGCACATTGGAATAGAGAAAGATATTTTCTAAAAGACAAGCAGATTTCGTTAGAAAAAATGTAGTGAGCTCTTGTGAAATTTCAGCCATCCTATATTACACTGAAGGATGAACAATCAGTTCACAGATAAAGGAGAGACTTCAAGAAATACAAATGTTGTTCTAAAGAAGGATGATGAGAATGCCATGAACTAAATATATGAGCAAAGACGAGGTTCTAGAGAAAATGGAACCAAAAAGGAAACTTATACTTAACATCAAGAAGAGAGAGTTAAAATTACAACGATGTAAAAAGGGTTGGAAAATTTGATACTCGATTGAAGTCTAGATGGACAGATGAAAACAAGCATAATCTACCTATCGAGTTTGAGTACAAAGATGGCGGAAGAGAGATTAGGTGGGATAACAATGAATATGTACATGCTTTGGAGAAAATGGAAAGAAAACGGATACTTATTCTTAGCATCCGAAAAAGACTTGAAATTTCTAGCCCGTGTAATGATGAAAGTTGGTTTGGAAGATTTGAAACTGCCAAAACAAGTTGAAAGCAAGCGAAACCGATGAAGCATTTATTTGCACATGGACGCAAGAATAGACATATCAAAAAGACAATGTATCAATTGCTATATTGGACAGGAAATAGTGGAGAGTTATTATCGCCAACATCTTAAAGGGATATAGCACATAGATGAAGAATATATATATATATATATATATATATATATATATATATATATATATATATATATATATATATGTGTGTGTGTATATATATATATATATATATATAAACTAAATGATTTAAAAATATGGTTTCTTCGCTAATCAGGAATTACATTGTTTCAAAAAACGAAGCTAACATATTCAAATTTAATTATATAATTAAATTAAAAGCATTAGTACTGTTTTATATTTGCTTGAAGATGAAACAAGAACTAATACTTTTAATTTAATAATATAATTAAATTTGAAGATTTTAGCTTCGTTTTTTGAAACATGGTAAAAAAACCATATTTTAAATCATTTAGGAAGAAATATATTTTAAATATATTTATATTATATATATATATATATATATATATATATATATATATATATAGATATATATAAGAAAAATATATATAAAAAACAAAAAAATCCTTATATAAAATTATGCTGTTTTAATGTTAATATGTCAACGTCGGACGTTTCGGTCTAATAAACCATCTTCAGGACATACTCATAAATTATAACATTATCAATACACCATGACAAAGACGATGTACATAAGAACAAGACTTATCCAAACAGATAACTGAAAGTTTTATAAGATCAGCGCTCCGTTTAAAACATACATCGTCTTTGTCATGTTGTATTGATAATGTTATAATTTATGAATATGTCCTGAAGATGTTTTATTAGACCGAAACGTCCGACGTTGACATATTAACATTAAAAACAGCATAATTGTATATAAGGATTTTTGTTTGTTTTTTCCGTATATATTTTTTTCATATATATATATATATATATATATATATATATATATATATATATATATATATGGGTGAGGTGACGTTGGCTTGTACACTTGCCATGGCTAAAATCTTGAGTTCTCTTTACTGGTATATACTCCGGAAGTGAATATTTCAATTGCTGATCAAGTTTATTTAGTTGGCCTGCTCGAGAGATGTCCTCGATCCATCATTCTGATGTCGAAAATGGTACCCTCAATTCATCAACGTCGTTTTTCCACGTTCATCCGGGAAGATTAAATAGATCGAACTAACCACAAACCAATTAGAAATACGCATTCTTGCGGAATTAAGATATTATCTCCCATGACGTTTTCGACATGGTCTGCGTCGAGAGAACAGGGTTTGAAGGTGTAGGATAAGTTCGGCCGCTCGTTTGAAACTGGTATTGTGGCGTCTCCTAGGAATGCAGACATTTTGAAAATGTTTAGCTGTACATCTTAAATTCTCCGAGTTGCAGGCAGTTCTAATCAACAGAGATATGTCCATTAAATGATGTAAGAAAGAAGATCCACATAACTTTAGGAAGTAAGCGATTACGAATCTCCACATAAACATTTTATTTTTATTGTAAGAGAATTTCCGTGACTTTTTGGAAAAATAATGGAAGGGTATTCCGTTGAATACTCCACAGTTTGAAATTGGTAATTATCATTTTCCTGGACAATGATCCTATTTAAAACAGAACTGGACCAATGTATTTCTCTAGAAATCGAAAGTGAATAAGAAAGTATGAATTTGGTCTTCTCGATCTGGTTGTATCCATGTAGAATGAAATTTTCAGTAAAAGCCTATAAAAGATCACGTGGCTCGATGTTTGTTTTCGTTTAAATAAAAATATAATTTTAACAATTCACAGTAACATCTTAAGTGTAAAATTAATTGAAATAGATTAAATTTCTGTATTTTTAACGTTCAGTAAATTAGTATTAAGTTAATTGCATCAAATTATTGTTGTTCTGAAAAAAATTAGAACATAAAAAAATATTATATATATATATATATATATGTGTGTGTGTGTGTGTGTGAAAAGTGTATATAAATATAAACAAATATATATATGTATAATTATTTAAATATTATATGCAACCACTTCCACAATAACACCAATACACGCAATCTACATAAACCCAAATTTTTAAAAACATTAATCAGTTTGTCTGACGATCGCTAAAGCGTGAAACCCAGGGCCACAAACTCACATCTATCCAACCATATATATATATATATATATATATATATATATATAATCATTTTTAATTTAACGGGATTTCATTTAGATAAAATTTTGTTAAAATGCGTTTCATAAATAAAATAAAAATGATTCGAAATCCATAGAAATATCAGCATCTATAAGAAAAACAAGATATTAATAATAAATAAATTGTATTGTATATAAATTGAGAGATTAATCCAATATCAAATTGAGAGATTAACCCAATATCAAATTCTCATTAACGAACATCAGAAAATTGCGATACTCAGTCGTATGTTCCTGTATTTGTAGATAACACGCCCTCACCACAAACAGGGCACAAACGCACGTGCCTGATGATGGCCACTTGCATGAATCTTTGAGCTCCTTGATAAATTTCAGAAAGAAATCAGCCAGAAAGAAATACAAAATCCCGTTCAATGCAATTTGGTGCTATTTACCAAACGGATATTGCAGATTAAGACTAATGAATATTAATATCAATTAAATTTCACGGTTTTCCAATTTTAATGGTTCGGTTTGGTTTATTGTGTTTTATGGAATATCAACCTCAATGGGTTATTTAATGCCGACAACTTTTTTCCTGGTAATATTTTGTTTTATCAAAAATCTATTTCTGCTAATAATTTTTTTCCTGAAAATATATAGCTGTTAATATTATTTGAAAAAATATATTGCTACAATTAAAACCTATTTTTATACATTTACAATGCTTTTTACCGCAGTTTCGGGGTTAACTATTTGCCTATAGCTGGTACCCTAACAGGTGCTACCACTTCAGACCAGGGTGGACCTGAGATCACCAGAAATTAAGAAGTGGTTTTACGCTCATCACATCTTCCTGATCAGCGGCCTTGTTGTTAGATGCAGTTTATCGTCATACCAAGGACCCGAATGTAGTTTATCGTCATACCCAAGACAGCCAATTTTAATATACTGATGAATCTTAATCCTTAAGTTAATGATTGAACAATTTCATTACGAGTTCTCCAACAATAAAATATCCGTATAAATTACCCTGTCACATCGTTAAATAACTGAGCTTAACAATTTTAATAAAATGTAATAACTATCTTAAATATGAATGTTGCTTCTTATTTTAAGAAGTGTGTAAAAAGGAAAATATTTGAATTTTTATTTTCCATTTCACTTAAAGCAGGCGTTAAACACATCCATTTTTTTATTTTTCTTTCTTCCTTTTATTGTCTTACTGAAAATCATGTAGTGTCTTTCCCCCTCTTTTCACACGATCAAAACAAAATAGTCCGTTATATATGAATTATTGGCAAGAGACGTTAAACACTTTTATGTTCCCTTCTTTCTTACTTTCTTTCTAGCCAAATGGCCGGTTTACGAACATCTATCTTAATAATAATTTTAAAACAATTCAGCAGACGATTTTATTTAATTTAGTTTATGATATTTAAATTTTTGTAAGGCTTATTGCCTTACACGATACTGTACCTCTGATAAAAGATCCATGATCGAGTATGATAGCGACTCGCATTGAGAAATCTGAGAGCCGTGTTCGAACTCCAGTCGAATCCATTACATTCACTTACGTCCTAATACCCGTCTTCTCCTGCCAGATTTAGGGAAAGGGAGACTAAGAAAAACAGCGTGCAACATATTTATTGTGCTTGAGTAAATGGATGGTAGAGCAGGGTTTTCAAGAGTTAAGTGAAAGATAAGACTCAGTAAGAGCTAAAAGAAGACGTGGAGTACCATGAACGTCGCAGTTCTTAAAGGACACGATATATAAGAGAGTAAGAACAAAGAACAGACAATTTCGAAAATGTATATTTTCACCATAATGTTATTCACATCGAGATGCATTCCATCCACACTGGTTGAGTTTTATTTGCTTTGCCGTGTTAAATATATATATATATATATATATATATATATATATATATATAAATATAATATATAAATAATATATAAATATATATATATATAAAATATATATATATATATATATATATATATATGCTTTTATACTCGTACACAATTTTCTAAACTTGAAGAAGATAGACATAATACCATAATTTTTTCTTTTTCTTTTCTTAAGTGGCACACTTGTCTTAAAATAATAATAATAATAATAATAATAATAATATACAGGACGGTCACATACAAAGAATACGGCGAGTTGGGCACTTGGCAGCACCCAGCAGGCCGCCTAGGACTGTGCTTCAAGAATGTCTGCAAGACACGACCCGAAACTCAGAGGTTTCAACCTGGACGGTTGAAAAAGTCTTGCAGACGACCGCAACGGCTCGTACCACGCTGTTCGTGGCGTCATGAGCGGTCAGATAAAGGGCGAGCCACAGCTGGAGGAGAAAAGACAACATAAGAAGCGGTGACAGCCATCCCAAAACTCCGCCAACATTGTTTAAAATACCTGCGGAAAAGGCTGTCATCTGTGATCGGATTGCCAGGCCACCCCAGTCGCTGAACTCAACGGGACTGACCTTGAACAACCAAACCATAGCCAATAGAGACTTACTATTAGTAAGAAAGTAGTTATAAAGTAAAAAAAAAAACAAAACATACGCACTTGAACTGTAAAGAGAGAAAGAAAAAAATGAAAGAAAAATAATTTTATACTGTTATATGTGTTTAGATAGGACGTTTTGTAGACAAACGTAAATAATACGTATAATAAAACGTAATAAAATAGCTGTAACTGTTAACATTTCAGGTTTATATTTAAGTTTTCTGATAAATCATTGTTATAATACTATAAAACTTTTATCTCGAGAGAGATAAACGTGGTGCCCTCTTAACTCAAAATTCAGTCATTTGGTAACACAGGCCTGGGTACTGCATAGAAAATATAGCCCCATTTTTTGCGCTACCGATATGGCCTAAAGGAATACAGGACATTACTTTTACGGGCATTTTGGCTACATGATTTGCGCGAAAGTTGTCAGGTTTGACAAATGGTCTTTCATCTGCATTTTTTTTTTTTTTGTTTGAATTTACTTCAATAACATTTTCAGTCTTTGGATATGACCTCAATGGAACGGAGTTTTAAATCAGGGGTTTCCTTCTAGATGATCTGCCTTCTTGGGCTGTCAAGCTCCATCTACCCGATACAGTTGCTTTGTGAGGCCCCAGTTTTCCTTCTTCCTTCATTAAGAACTTTAGAAATGAAATTTGTTGTCAGAGGTTATTTGAGACGCATGCTACAGAATCATATTATTTACAGTCAGAGTTTGTCACCATTATCTCCCTCGGCGATGAAAACATTTGGAACATATATAATGTATATCTCTATAGTTAAGGTATTGTAATTATTTATATCATTTACATTTTTATGACTGTTCTCCTAATCTTTAATATCATGTTCACGACTTATCGGCAGTTGTAGGCTCCGGCCTTCTTCAGATGTTTGGAATTTCGAACTGAACCATTTATTTCGTCCACCGGCGTAAATAGTTCTAATTCGACGTGCCTGTTCTCTTCCGTTTGTCTCAATTATCTCCTTTTAACTCAATTCTCTAAGTTGGTTCAACATTGTCAAAGCCAGATATTGATCGCACAGTGCTTTCGGTCAAGTTTCTGGATACAACCAACACTTTTATCCACTAAGCCAAGTATCCTCGGGTGGATAAAAATGTAGAACCGTTTTCAATCAATCAGATGGCTTCATATATAACTGGAATTACTGATGTCCTCATGTGATCATTTTTTTTTAGATTTGAAGATCCTTCTACTTTCAGAAGATTATCAAAAATACATTACGGTCTACAGGAAGCGCCATATCAATAAGAATTATATTATGTTTTACTGGTCTTTAATCACAATCTCCTCCCGATCAGATTTCAGCGTTCTGTTCGTTTGTATTGTATTACGGTATTTTACATTATCTATATAACTAGTTCTACGTGGTCTCCCTACCCATTTTTTACCGTTTCCTTCCCATAAAAGTTTCAGATTTTTCAGTAAAGATTTTGGCGCACCCTGTCATGACGAGGTTTTTTATTTGGTGGATATTGTCAATTGTTTCTGTATATTTATAACAGGTTTGACGTTTATCTTTGCACAAAAGAAGATAAATAAAGATGCACTTTTGTAGTTGCTAGTGTTATTCCTGAATTTGACTAAATTATCGTATGGAAATAATAATTTTTATATACATGAAATTTCATAACTAATTAAAATTTTATTAAAAATTACCGCAGATTTTATTATAACATTTACATCTATCGTATAAAATGAATATATTTTCATTAAACAAATATCGATAATGGATGTTTAGAAGCGCAAGTTGTGGCTTTAGATATTTTTGTACAAGAAAATCTATCTTTCGGTCACATCCTTTTATTCACCTTATATTTAAGAAGTGCCTGTCAAAAGTATTTTGACATGAGTAACTGAAATTGCAAAGAAGAGTGAATAATTTATCTCCGATTCCATTCTGGATGGTGTGGTGTAATCACTCACACCATTGGAGTAGTGGCAATAGAATTTTACGCTTCTTTTCACGAATATAAAAACATGGAAAAATAGCATGGCAAATTGTGTAGTAATTTCATAGAATTTTATATATATATATATTTGTGTGTATTGTTGTGTGTGTGTTTTACATTACAATATAATGTTCGTGATATAAAATGGAGTAAGCTACTCCGTAATATCATAAGTCTTATAACGGAAGTTACAACATTTATCAGCCTGATAGTTCTTGGTTGAAGAGAGTGAATTCTACGTCTTTTGGTGTGATGAGTTTACTTCCGGCAGGAACAGTCCGTGTTGCATGCTGGGAGTAATTTTATTATTTTCATTTTTTATTTGTTTAAATTATTTTAAACGTGGTTTAAATTTTATTTGATTTTATTTATAATTTATATTTTTTTTTAATTTTATATTTTATTTTTATTTATAATAACAACAACATTCCTACAACGGCGAGTAAACAGTACTTACGTTCATGATTTAATCTAAACTTCAGTATTATATAAACTCCATGAACTTTCCACGGTCACAGCAAATCATAATAATAATAATAATCACAACAACATTTACAACATTATTATTATTATTATTATTATTATTATTATTATTATTATTTCATTTGATTTATGTTGTATTTGCATTTTATTTCGGTTCCCAACTAAAGACCTAAGGTCCTAAATAACATCATGCCATTTTCCATTGAACATTTTTGTAAGAAAAAAGAGAAAAAAAAGACTATTTCACATATTTTACATAGTTAAAACTCTTCTTAATAAGCTCTACTCATTATTAGCATTATGGTTGTTGTTGTTGTTGTTGTTAATAATAATAATAATAATAATAATAATAATAATACCAGCTATCATCTTCTACGCGCTGGTTTCTTTCCAAACGGAGTTCTTAACTTACAGGGGGTCTACGTCATTAAATTTTCGCACTAAAATCAAATAGCGTCTCATATATTTTCACCACAAAACCTAAACACTGTCTTATATGTATTTTCTTTAATGTCTTCTTGCAAGGTAAGACACATAATCTATTATTCAACTAAGTTAATGACAAGACGTAACGCAAGTATTAACACATTTACTAAGTGAAGAGCCAACAGATTTTCGATATCATGGTCTACAACCAAAATGTGCGTCCTGAATCTTACTGTCTTTCGCGTCTAAATTTCCCAAGCGGAGGCGGGGATAGATTGTTCACTTTCGTTCTCACTTATTTACCCAACCTCCATCATACATAACCGCATGCACGTGCAAGATGTGTTGTATTTTTAACCTTTCGTTGATAGTAAAGTTTAAATATTTGAAACCATTGGCGATTATCAATATGGAACAACATACTTGTAAAAAGTATTCGAAACCGAACATGTTCATAACAGTTTTCTCTAGAAGGGTTATAAAACAAAACAAAACAGATCAATCGAAGTTTTTGTAAGTGATAGTCTTATAAGAAATCTTCAATATTTTAATTTATTTATGCGTATGATCATCTATAGTTAGTGACTGATGTACATTCATTGAGCTTGTATCGGAAGTGGTCGGTTTCTTGAAGATGTTATCCATGCCTGGGTTAGATAGAAAAACAGAAAAATAACCAGGTTTTGTTTGATTTGGTTTGGTTTGTTTGGTTTTACAACATATCAACATCAATGGGTTATTTAATGGCGACAAGATTTTTACTGCTGGTAATATTTTTTTCCTTCAACAATGTATTGCTGGTAATAACAGTTTTCTTCGGTCACTTTTTTACAAAAATATATCGCTGGCATTAAAAGCTATTTTTAAACTTACATAGTCTTTTCACCCCAGTTTGGGGTTAATTGGGACCAAAACAGATGCTACCACCCCGGGTCAGAGTAGACCAGGGAACACCAGCAATTAAGAGGTGTTACCATGCTCCTCAAAGCCTCTTGATCAGAGGAACTTGCTGCTGGATGTAGTTTATCGTCTTACCCAGGACACAGAAAAGTAACCAGGAGAAACATTTTAATCTTTATGTACGTGATAAGTAGCTTTAGCGTTAAATTTAGGTTTGATTAGTGTCAGGGTTTTAAGGGTATGGTTACTGTTTGTCACTTGTGCCTATTAAATCAGGTAATTATCTCAAAGAAAGGAAACAACAAAAGCTCTTACAGAAGATAGCGAAGGGAAACAAGAAGAAATGAATAAGTATAAAAAACAAGACAGAATGCATGGTCATAATCGAATCGATGCCCCCCCCCAATGCAAATTACAAATCGGATATACTAAAATCAAACACATACAACAATTTAAATATCTGGGAAATGTTCTAACGAAGGAAGAAAATGAGATCCCGAGATCCGATGTATTGTTATGGTCAAAGATCCTTTCCAAAAGCTAAGCAGAGTATTAAGTGACAGAAAAATTTCTTTAGGAACTAAAAAAAAAAAGAAAAAGAGTACTGAACAATTACGTGATATCTGTCCTCCTATATAGCAGGGAATATTGAACAATTTCCTCAAAGATTATAAAGAGACTTGAACCAACAGAAATCTAGTTCTACAGAAAGATACTGAGGATATCATGGGCCGAACAATAGAAACAAAAAGGATACTAAGAATTAACATCGGGAAGCGTCAGTTCAGATTTATGGGTCACGTAATGAGAAAGGTAGACATAGGTACGGTTCTGTGGGAACACACCTATTCTATAGTTAATAGACTCTCCCCCCTATAATAATTAGGAGTAGTAAGAGTAACGTGGGAGTCGGTCAGTCAGTCGACTGGCTGTTCAGTTGAACTCTCTGCCTTCGGGCGGAGAGGAACCCGAAGGAGGCTACGCCGAAGGGTGGATTCTCTTTCGGTGAGGTAAACCGACCCTAAACCCGTTTATACGTGTTCACTGGGCATATTTTTGGCCGAGCTCACGGGCTCGGCGATCCCACGTTAAAAAGGCCTTGTGCCACATGATACCCACGTGGGGTGGTGTGACTAAATATAGACGGTGAATCAGTCGACTGGCTGATCGGTTGAACTCTCTGCCTTTGGGCGGGAAGGAAGCCAAAAGAGGCTACGCCGAAGGGCGGATTCTTTTTCGGGGAGCTAAACCGACCCTGAACCCGTTTATACGTGTTCAATGGGCATATTTTTGGCCGAGCTCACGGGCTCGGCGATCCTACGTTAAAAAGGCCTTGTGCCACATGACGCCCTCGTGAGGGGGTGGTGACTGAATGTCGTCGGTGAGTCAGTCGATGTCGGACAACAGTTAGTCGAATACTAAAGTGTCTGCGACCACAACTAGATTACTCTGCGTTATACCTATTATATCAAGTTCCTAACGTTTTGTACGTCGAACCTATTTTAGGACCGACTTAGTACAAATACAAGCCTCCACTGTAAAATCACTCCACAACAGGTACTCAGAGAACCGATTAAGAGAAAGAAGAAAGGAAAGCACCGTGTAGCATACTTAATGAGTAAATGGATGATAGAACAGAGTTTGGGAGAATTAATGCGATATGTATAATAAATATATATTGATAATTTGGGGTGACACTGTTCTTATTGCACATCATTCCCTGAATTCACACCCGACAGAACTTATTATTAACGTGGTGAAAACAGTATTTCTGATATTTTGAATTCAGTGAAGCATCGATTTTACAGGCAATATTTCAGAGCATTATTTAAATGATAAACAATCAATGGAAAGATGTTAAAAAATAAACAATTTTAGATTACATGTTGTTTAGAAAATCTATTTTTAAGTACGGCTATGTCCTAAAATTGTCCCGGTCCTTCCAGTATCTTTGTCCAAAGATAAACCTTACGTTTGGACATTTGCTATGATTCCAAGAACCCGAGAACTTTTCAGCAGACTCAGATAATTTCAAGGTAGTGCAATTTTACAATAGATCTTGATCATGAATAATTTCACTTCAGAAATTCGATGTATTTTAACAAAAATATATGCTTAACCAAGAAATGTATGTTCAGTATTAAGGACCTAATTCATTAATAGCAAACTGAAAAGTTATATATATATATATAGAGAGAGAGAGATAGATTTTTACATGATTTTGAAAATATCCATGAATTAATTTTAAGTCGAAATAAAATATAATTAAATATTAATATAAAATGGTAGCAAAACAAATAAAGAATAATAAATTTTGTTGGGACTTTTCCATTTTGATTGTTACTGTTCCATTTTGATTGGAACTATTCCATTGTGTTGGGAATATTCCATATTTATTGGGACTATTCCATTTTGTTGGGAATATTCCATTTTGATTGGAACTATTCTATTTTGTCGAGAATATTCCATTTCGATTTGAACTATTCCATTTTGTTGGGAATATTACATTTTGATTGGAACTATTCCATTTTGTTGGGACTATTCCATTTTGATTGGTATTGTTCCATTTTGATGGGAATATTCCATTTTGATTGAAGCTATTCAATTTTATTGGGACTGTTCCATTTTGATTGGGACTATTCGATTTTGATTAGAACTATTGCCATTCTAATTAAAACTATTCGATCTTAAATAGAAATATTCGATTTAATTTGTTTTTTTTTTAATCAGTATCATCTCATAGAAAGTTTTAAACTACTAGAATATACAGGATTACAGGGTGTGGAAGAATTGGGATTAGAAATATTTCTAATGGGCGGGAAGAGAAAAGGGTAATCAGGAGAAGTGTGACAAAATAATCTGTTATGATGGAGCCGGAAGTGAGATCCACAAACGAGAAATGCAAGAAAAGAAACAAAATAGAATTTACGGTTATATCTATTACTGATTAATTACATTCACTTACGTGCTAAGACCCGTTTGTCCTGGGTATGACGATAAACTACATCTGCGTCCTGGGTAAGACGATAAACTACATCCAGCAGCAAGGCCTCTTATCACGAGGTTTTGAGGAGCGTGGAACCAACTCTTAATTGCTGGTGTACCCAGGTTCACCCTGACCCGGGGTGGTAGCACCTGTTAGGGTCCCAGATATTAACACAAAAACTTGTGTAAAAATAGGCTTTGAAATACTCTGTAATCAAAATATAATCAACAATAATTTTTGAAGGAAAATTAATATCAACAATACTTAAAGAAATGCCAGCAATACAAACAGTTATACATTCTTTGAAAAAAATATGACCAGCTATAGATTTTTGAGGAAAAACATATTACCAGCAATAAAGGTTTTGTCGGCATTAAATAACACACTGAGGTTGATATGCCATAAAACAAAACAAGCCAAACCAAACCGTGGGAAAGGTATAAATCGCTTCTTGCCTAAATAGCATGTCAGACCGGGTTCAATAGCCTAGGAATGCAAAACCGGTCTGTAGAGCGTAGGGCTACATCAGGCTATCTTGCCCAAGAAACACCACTTCTACTTGCATTGTAGTACATGTAGTGCCTCTACGGGATTTGCGCGTGCTAACCATCTCAACTGCAAATTGATGATATCCTGACGCTCGTCTAGTATTGCGCTTAAATTCAAAATTCGACATTCCAACCACATGAAGAAGGCCGGAGCGTACAACGGCCGAAACGTTGTAATAAATATGGTGGCAAAGATGAGGATAATAGTCCTAATAATGTAAATATGTAGATTCCTAGCAATGGATTCAATATAAAATTACTATACTATGGCAGCATTCAATGTCGATTGAATATCAATATTCAATTTTGATTTACCTTACTCCAATTTCCTTGCAACTATTTCATTTCTCATGTACGATTTTGACTCCTACGAAATTCTTTAAGTATCACTAATTCATTTACTACTGGGATATGTTAATCGGTACCATCACATTTGGTATGGCGTCAGTCCATTTCACTTGTTACTATTTCACTGGAAACTCAAAAATAGAACTGTCATATCTAATCGCTTATATATCAAATATATGACAGATAATTCCTTCACATGGATGAAGTAACTTGAATATGTTGAGATGTACTTCTGCATAAGAATGCTAAGACTATCATGGATGAAGAATGTAAGAAATGGATATGTGTTTAGGAAAATAGGAATACAAGTGTCCTTAAAATCGGAATGAGGTTGCTGAAGTAACTGAAAACGTAATGAAGAGGGCTTGTAACAAACACATACTATCTTGGCCACAAAAATAATATGGGAAGAATTGGTTAATATTCTTAAAGAGAATCAATAAATGAATGAGGAAGGTTTAGAAAGAAAAATACTTAGCAAAAAATCAATTGGCAGTTGTGGAGGGCCATGATCACCACTTTTTGAAACACATTAAAATAGATACTAGATGAATTAATTAACATGGCAACTGGGGATTGATGTCCTGGAAATATCGTTATACATTTTTCAAAAATTGAATCAGCAGGTATTTTATAATCATTTATAAAGCAAGAAATATGTTTAAAAACCAAATTCGATCAAACATTTGTCAATTTTTGATAATTAAATTGTGCAGCATTTTTCACATGAGAATCATCTCTAAGAATATACCAGAAAAAAAAAGAAGTAGAAAATAAATTAACAAGAAAAGAAACAAACATAAAATAATATTCAAGGTTATTCATTGTCCAAAAGAAAATCATAATAATTATTGAAAAAAATGGCTGACACTATACATTTCGGTCACGCAATTCCGTCACCGTTTTGAAAAAAGAAAAAAGAAGAAATTTATGACAGAGGAGGAGGGAACCCAAGGGAATCCGCTCCGAAGGCAAAACAGAACTGTAATTGAACATTTGATCACGAAAGAATGTTTTAAATCCACCAAAAAACGATATTTCATTCAGGAGCAATTGGGCATCGATAACATCAAATTAAATTTCATAGTTTAAAATTACAACTTTTTTCTTTTTAATTCCAAGAAATTGTTACATATTCATCTCTGTTGATTCTCAGTTGGAAAAAATATAATTCCAAATTACTTTGAAGACACATTTTAAATAACTTCAAGTAATGCCAGAGTTTAAAAAAGTAGAAGCGTTGATTAATAGAAATACGAGGGAAAAGGGAATTTATATGGACGATAATGAGAAAATTGATACATGCATACGATATATGATAAGTAAGAAAAGGTCTTAGAAAATATTTTTTTTGTTGTTAAATATAGTTGGTATTCATACTGTTATTGTTATTCGTACTGTAATTTTAAAAACGTAATCTATTTGGTACAATTATATGTACTATACTAAAGTTAACCTAAGATGATTGACATACAAAAATTAACCTATTCGTTTCTATACTATAATGACTCGAGGGTTAAACAAAGTAGAGCATTACAGACAATAAAATAGAAATACATAAGGACCTGTGTGATATGAATGGAACTATATTCATATAGCTGAACAAAATATATTAATTATAGATATTGTGCGCTCAAAAGATCACTACTTTGCGCTGGAGATCGATTAATAGTTGCTTCTCAAATATATATTTATGCTCTCTCTCTCTCTCTCTCTCTCTTCCTCTTTCTCGCCCCTTCTCTCTCTCTTGGCGGCTCTGGTTGAGGAATCGGAGGGCCGAGTTCGAATTCCAGTCGAATCCATTACATTCACTTACGTGCTAATCCCCTTGCGAAAGGTATGAATCATCTTTTTATTCCCCCCCCCCAATTATGGGTAAATAGCAGAAGAGACCGAGTTCCATAGCTTTGGATGGAATCTGGTCTGCGGCAGAAAGAAATGGCAAATTACTCCGGGAAAAAATATTCACCGTCAGTCATCTAGTCATCTATCGAAAGATACATGATCGCCTAAGCGTGTATCACTCATGGCACATAAATTACTGACTGAAGTATATATATATAATTCTTTTCATTGGACAAATTCATATATATATATATATATATATATATATATATATATATATATATATATATATATATATATATATTCGTCCATGTTTTAAATATTGTTGCCACCTCTGGTCTAGTGCCACTGTTATATATTTAAAGATTCTTGATAAAATCAAAACAGGAATCTGCAAATGCTTCTGACCTGACATCTCGGCTTAAATTATTTCCGTTGTTATAGTGCAGCTTCAATGTGCATTTTCTCTAAATACTTCCATGACAATTTTTCCAATAAACATTCCTCTTTGATACTTAAATTTCAAGAATTTAAGCGCAGTACTAAATTGGCGAGAATTTCTCATTTTAGAGTTGTAACCGTAAGTTCTATGCTAACATATTCTTCTATCGCACTTCTCGCTTAAGGAAATGTTTTCCGGCGTCTTACTCCCTAGTCAACTTAGATTTTGAAAAAATTGAATGCCATGCCAATCGTTATCATCTGTCTTCTGAATTCTTCTTCTTTGATCACCCTCTCTCCTTAGTAACATTTCTTCTCCCCTACTCTCTGAAGCTCAGTAACATATTGCATCCCTCCAAGGAGGAAATATGGTTGAAACTTCCGACTTTCTTAAATCATCATTAAGCTAGATAAAGACAAACGTGAGTTTCGTAGAACAAGTAATTCTGCGATGTAGGCAAAGAATGCAGTAATGTATGTGCATATGTTTTTCATTATCTGTCTATATTTCTGAGATGAGTTATTATGTACAATACTTACATTATTCGGACAATTGTCATCATCTTTGTCGCCATATTTATTACAACGCTTCGGCCTTTCAGTATCTGTCTATATTTCTGAGATGAGTTATTATGTACAATACTTACATTATTCGGACTATTGCCCTCATCTTTGACGCCATACTTATTACAACGCTTCGGCCTTTCAGTATCTGTCTATATTTCTGAGATTAGTTATTATGTACAATACTTACATTATTCGGACTATTGCCCTCATCTTTGACGCCATACTTATTACAACGCTTCGGCCTTTCAGTATCTGTCTATATTTCTGAGATGAGTTATTATGTACAATACTTACATTATTCGGACAATTGTCATCATCTTTGTCGCCATATTTATTACAACGCTTCGGCCTTTCAGTATCTGTCTATATTTCTGAGATGAGTTATTATGTACAATACATACATTATTCGGACTATTGCCCTCATCTTTGACGCCATACTTATTACAACGCTTCGGCCTTTCAGTATCTGTCTATATTTCTGAGATTAGTTATTATGTACAATACTTACATTATTCGGACTATTGCCCTCATCTTTGACGCCATACTTATTACAACGCTTCGGCCTTTCAGTATCTGTCTATATTTCTGAGATGAGTTATTATGTACAATACTTACATTATTCGGACAATTGTCATCATCTTTGTCGCCATATTTATTACAACGCGTCGGCCTTTCAGTATCTGTCTATATTTCTGAGATGAGTTATTATGTACAATACTTACATTATTCGGACTATTGCCCTCATCTTTGACGCCATACTTATTACAACGCTTCGGCCTTTCAGTATCTGTCTATATTTCTGAGATTAGTTATTATGTACAATACTTACATTATTCGGACTATTGCCCTCATCTTTGACGCCATACTTATTACAACGCTTCGGCCTTTCAGTATCTGTCTATATTTCTGAGATGAGTTATTATGTACAATACTTACATTATTCGGACAATTGTCATCATCTTTGTCGCCATATTTATTACAACGCTTCGGCCTTTCAGTATCTGTCTATATTTCTGAGATGAGTTATTATGTACAATACTTACATTATTCGGACTATTGCCCTCATCTTTGACGCCATACTTATTACAACGCTTCGGCCTTTCAGTATCTGTCTATATTTCTGAGATTAGTTATTATGTACAATACTTACATTATTCGGACAATTGTCATCATCTTTGTCGCCATAGTTATTACAACGCTTCGGCCTTTCAGTATCTGTCTATATTTCTGAGATTAGTTATTATGTACAATACTTACATTATTCGGACTATTGCCCTCATCTTTGACGCCATACTTATTACAACGCTTCGGCCTTTCAGTATCTGTCTATATTTCTGAGATGAGTTATTATGTACAATACTTACATTATTCGGACTATTGTCCTCATCTTGACGCCATATTTATTACAACGCTTCGGCCTTTCAGTATCTGTCTATATTTCTGAGATTATTACAACGTTATTTTCAGTATCTGTACAATACTTTACATTATTCGGACTATTGCCCTCATCTTTGTCGCCATATTTATTACAACGCTTCGGCCTTTCAGTATCTGTCTATATTTCTGAGATTAGTTATTATGTACAATACTTACATTATTCGGACAATTGTCATCATCTTTGTCGCCATAGTTATTACAACGCTTCGGCCTTTCAGTATCTGTCTATATTTCTGAGATTAGTTATTATGTACAATACTTACATTATTCGGACTATTGCCCTCATCTTTGACGCCATACTTATTACAACGCTTCGGCCTTTCAGTATCTGTCTATATTTCTGAGATGAGTTATTATGTACAATACTTACATTATTCGGACAATTGTCATCATCTTTGTCGCCATATTTATTACAATGTTTCGGCCTTTCAGTATCTGTCTATATTTCTGAGATGAGTTATTATGTACAATACTTACATTATTCGGACTATTGCCCTCATCTTTGACGCCATACTTATTACAACGCTTCGGCCTTTCAGTATCTGTCTATATTTCTGAGATTAGTTATTATGTACAATACTTACATTATTCGGACAATTGTCATCATCTTTGTCGCCATATTTATTACAACGCTTCGGCCTTTCAGTATCTGTCTATATTTCTGAGATGAGTTATTATGTACAATACTTACATTATTCGGACTATTGCCCTCATCTTTGACGCCATATTTATTACAACGCTTCGGCCTTTCAGTATCTGTCTATATTTCTGAGATTAGTTATTATGTACAATACTTACATTATTCGGACAATTGTCATCATCTTTGTCGCCATATTTATTACAACGCTTCGGCCTTTCAGTATCTGTCTATATTTCTGAGATGAGTTATTATGTACAATACTTACATTATTCGGACAATTGTCATCATCTTTGTCGCCATATTTATTACAACGCTTCGGCCTTTCAGTATCTGTCTATATTTCTGAGATTAGTTATTATGTACAATACTTACATTATTCGGACTATTGCCCTCATCTTTGACGCCATACTTATTACAACGCTTCGGCCTTTCAGTATCTGTCTATATTTCTGAGATTAGTTATTATGTACAATACTTACATTATTCGGACTATTGTCCTCATCTTGTCGCCATATTTATTACAACGCTTCGGCCTTTCAGTATCTGTCTATATTTCTGAGATTAGTTATTATGTACAATACTTACATTATTCGGACTATTGCCCTCATCTTTGACGCCATACTTATTACAACGCTTCGGCCTTTCAGTATCTGTCTATATTTCTGAGATTAGTTATTATGATACTTAGTTATTCGGACTGTACATCTTGTCGCCATATTTATTATTATTCGGCCTTTTGTATCTGTCTATATTTCTTTAGTCGCCATATTTATTACAATTGTCCTTTCTTTGACGCCCTTTCATTATCTTCGGCTTTCAGTATCTGTCTATATTTCTGAGATTAGTTATTATGTACAATACTTACATTATTCGGACTATTGTCATCATCTTTGTCGCCATATTTATTACAACGCTTCGGCCTTTCAGTATCTGTCTATATTTCTGAGATTAGTTATTATGTACAATACTTACATTATTCGGACTATTGTCCTCATCTTGTCGCCATATTTATTACAACGCTTCGGCCTTTCAGTATCTGTCTATATTTCTGAGATTAGTTATTATGTACAATACTTTACATTATTCGGACTATTGTCCTCATCTTTGACGCCATATTTATTACAACGCTTCGGCCTTTTCAGTATCTGTCTATATTTCTGAGATTAGTTATTATGTACAA
Source organism: Acanthosepion pharaonis (assembly GCA_903632075.3). NCBI lineage: Eukaryota > Metazoa > Mollusca > Cephalopoda > Sepiida > Sepiidae > Acanthosepion > Acanthosepion pharaonis. The sequence continues at coordinate 860,619 of CAHIKZ030000784.1, read as the reverse complement.
TACTTACATTATTCGGACTATTGTCCTCATCTTGTCGCCATATTTATTACAACGCTTCGGCCTTTCAGTATCTGTCTATATTTCTGAGATTAGTTATTATGTACAATACTTACATTATTCGGACTATTGCCCTCATCTTTGTCGCCATATTTATTACAACGCTTCGGCCTTTCAGTATCTGTCTATATTTCTGAGATTAGTTATTATGTACAATACTTACATTATTCGGACTATTGTCATCATCTTTGTCGCCATATTTATTACAACGCTTCGGCCTTTCAGTATCTGTCTATATTTCTGAGATTAGTTATTATGTACAATTATTCGGACATTATTCGGACTATTGTCCTCATCTTTGACGCCATATTTATTACAACGGACTATTCCCTCATCTTGTCGCCTTTCAGTATCTGTCTATATTTCTGAGATTAGTTATTATGTACAATACTTACATTATTCGGACTATTGTCCTCATCTTGTCGCCATATTTATTACAACGCTTCGGCCTTTCAGTATCTGTCATATTTCTGAGATTAGTTATTATGTACAATATTTACATTATTCGGACTATTGTCCCTCATCTTTGACGCCATATTTATTACAACGTTTCGGCCTTTCAGTATCTGTCTATATTTCTGAGATTAGTTATTATGTACAATACTTACATTATTCGGACTATTGTCCCTCATCTTTGTCGCCATATTTATTACAACGCTTCGGCCTTTCAGTATCTGTCTATATTTCTGAGATTAGTTATTATGTATCTTTGACTATTTACATTATTCGGACTATTGTCCTCATCTTTGACGCCATATTTATTACAACGCCTCATCTTCGGCCTTTCAGTATCTGTCTATATTTCTGAGATTAGTTATTATGTACAATATTTACATTATTCGGACTATTATTCGGACTATTGTCCAACGCATCTTTCAGTCGTCATATTTATTTACAACGTTTTCGGCCTTTCAGTATCTGTCTATATTTCTGAGATTAGTTATTATGTACAATATTTACATTATTCGGACTATTGTCCTCATCTTTGACGCCATATATTTATTACAACGCTTCGGCCTTTCAGTATCTGTCTATATTTCTGAGATTAGTTATTATGTACAATACTTACATTATTCGGACTATTGTCCTCATCTTTGTCGCCATATTTATTACAACGCTTCGGCCTTTCAGTATCTGTCTATATTTCTGAGATTAGTTATTATGTACAATATTTACATTATTCGGACTATTGCCCTCATCTTTGACGCCATATTTATTACAACGTTTCGGCCTTTCAGTATCTGTCTATATTTCTGAGATTAGTTATGTATTATTATTACATTGTCCTCATCTTTACATTATTCGGACTATTGTCCTTTCATCTGTCTTTTTCGCCATATTTATGTACAACGTTTTGTCATCATCTTTCAGTATCTGTCTATATTTCTGAGATGAGATTATTATGTACAATATTTACATTATTCGGACTATTGTCCTCATCTTTGTCGCCATATTTATTACAACGTTTCGGCCTTTCAGTATCTGTCTATATTTCTGAGATTAGTTATTATGTACAATACTTACATTATTCGGACTATTGTCCTCATCTTTGTCGCCATATTTATTACAACGCTTCGGCCTTTCAGTATCTGTCTATATTTCTGAGATTAGTTATTATTCGGAAATCTTTGACCATATTTACATTATTCGGACTATTGTCCTCATCTTTTATTCGCCATATTTATTACAACGTTTCGGCCTTTCAGTATCTGTCTATATTTCTGAGATGAGTTATTATGTACAATATTTACATTATTCGGACTATTGTCCTCATCTTTGACGCCATATTTATTACAACGTTTCGGCCTTTCAGTATCTGTCTATATTTCTGAGATTAGTTATTATGTACAATATTTACATTATTCGGACTATTGTCCTCATCTTTGTCGCCATATTTATTACAACGCTTCGGCCTTTCAGTATCTGTCTATATTTCTGAGATGAGTTATTATGTACACTTCGGACTATTGTCCTCATACATTATTCGGACTATTGTCCTCATCTTTTTGTTGCCATATTTATTACAACGTTTCGGCCTTTCAGTATCTGTCTATATTTCTGAGATGAGGTATTATGTACATCATTTACATTATTCGGACTATTGTCCTCATCTTTGACGCCATATTTATTACAACGTTTCGGCCTTTCAGTATCTGTCTATATTTCTGAGATGATTATTATTATTATTCGGACAATACATATTTACATTATTTCAGGACTATTGTCCTCATCTTTGTTTGACGCCATATTTATTACAACGTTTCGGCCTTTCAGTATCTGTCTATATTTCTGAGATGAGATTATTATGTACAATATTTACATTATTCGGACTATTGTCCTCATCTTTGTTGCCATATTTATTACAACGTTTCGCCCTTCAGTATCTGTCTATATTTCTGAGATGAGGAGATATTATGTACAATTTACATTATTCGGACTATTGTCCTCATCTTTGACGCCATATTTATTACAACGTTTCGGCCTTTCAGTATCTGTCTATATTTCTGAGATGAGTTATTATGTACAATATTTACATTATTCGGACTATTGTCCTCATCTTTGTCGCCATATTTATTACAACGTTTCGGCCTTTCAGTATCTGTCTATATTTCTGAGATGAGTTATTATGTACAATATTTACATTATTCGGACTATTGTCCTCATCTTTGTTGCCATATTTATTACAACGTTTCGGCCTTTCAGTATCTGTCTATATTTCTGAGATGAGTTATTATGTACAATATTTACATTATTCGGACTATTGTCCTCATCTTTGTCGCCATATTTATTACAACGTTTCGGCCTTTCAGTATCTGTCTATATTTCTGAGATGAGTTATTATGTACAATATTTACATTATTCGGACTATTGTCCTCATCTTTGACGCCATATTTATTACAACGTTTCGGCCTTTCAGTATCTGTCTATATTTCTGAGATGAGGTATTATGTACAATATTTACATTATTCGGACTATTGTCCTCATCTTTGTCTGCCATATTTATTACAACGTTTCGGCCTTTCAGTATCTTTGTCTATATTTCTGAGATGTCTATATTTCTGAGATATATGTACAATACTTACATTATTCGGACTATTGTCCTCATCTTTGTCGCCATATTTATTACAACGCTATTTCAGTATCTGTCTATATTTCTGAGATCTTATTATGTACAATACATATTTATTCGGACTATTGTCCTCATCTTTTTTCGGCCTTTCAGTATCTGTCTATATTTCTGAGATGAGTTATTATGTACAATATTTACATTATTCGGACTATTGTCCTCATCTTTGTCGCCATATTTATTACAACGTTTCGGCCTTTCAGTATCTGTCTATATTTCTGAGATGAGTTATTATGTACAATATTTACATTATTCGGACTATTGTCCTCATCTTTGACGCCATATTTATTACAACGTTTCGGCCTTTCAGTATCTGTCTATATTTCTGAGATTAGTTATTATGTACACTATTTACATTATTCGGACTATTGTCCTCATCTTTGACGCCATATTTATTACAACGTTTCGTACCTTCAGTATCTGTCTATATTTCTGAGATGAGGTTTCATTATGTACAACTTCTTACATTATTCGGACTATTGTCCTCATCTTTGACGCCATATTTATTACAACGTTTCGGCCTTTCAGTATCTGTCTATATTTCTGAGATGAGTTATTATGTACACTATTTACATTATTTTGGATTATTCGGACTATTGTCCTCATCTTTGTCGCCATATTTATTACAACGTTTCGGCCTTTCAGTATCTGTCTATATTTCTGAGATTAGTTATTATGGACTATTGTCCTCATTTTGACATTATTACGGACTTCATTCTGTCCTCATCTTATTCGGACTATTGCCATATTTATTACAACGTTTCGGCCTTTCAGTATCTGTCTATATTTCTGAGATTAGTTATTATGTACAATATTTACATTATTCGGACTATTGTCCTCATCTTTGACGCCATATTTATTACAACGTTTCGGCCTTTCAGTATCTGTCTATATTTCTGAGATTAGTTATTATGTACAATATTTACATTATTCGGACTATTGTCCTCATCTTTGTCGCCATATTTATTACAACGTTTCGGCCTTTCAGTATCTGTCTATATTTCTGAGATGAGTTATTATGTACACGCCATATTTACATTATTCGACTATTTTCTGAGATTAGTCCTCATCTTTGTTGCCATATTTATTACAACGTTTCGGCCTTTCAGTATCTGTCTATATTTCTGAGATGAGATATTATGTACACTATTTACATTATTCGGACTATTGTCCTCATCTTTGACGCCATATTTATTACAACGCTTCGGCCTTTCAGTATCTTCTATATTTCTGAGATTAGTTATTATGTACAACGTTTCGGCCATTCAGTATCTGTCTATATTTCTGAGATTAGTTATTATGTACAATATTTACATTATTCGGACTATTGTCCTCATCTTTGTCGCCATATTTATTACAACGTTTCGGCCTTTCAGTATCTGTCTATATTTCTGAGATGAGTTATTATGTACACTATTTACATTATTCGGACTATTGTCCTCATCTTTGTCGCCATATTTATTACAACGTTTCGGCCTTTCAGTATCTGTCTATATTTCTGAGATTAGTTATTATGTACACTATTTACATTATTCGGACTATTGTCCTCATCTTTGTCGCCATATTTATTACAACGTTTCGGCCTTTCAGTATCTGTCTATATTTCTGAGATGAGTTATTATGTACAATTTTACATTATTCGGACTATTGTCCTCATCTTTGACGCCATATTTATTACAACGTTTCGGCCTTTCAGTATCTGTCTATATTTCTGAGATGAGTTATTATGTACATTATTTACATTATTCGGACTATTGTCCTCATCTTTGTCGCCATATTTATTACAACGTTTTCGGCCTTTCAGTATCTGTCTATATTTCTGAGATTAGGTATTATGTACAATATTTACATTATTCGGACTATTGTCCTCATCTTTGTTGCCATATTTATTACAACGTTTCGGCCTTTCAGTATCTGTCTATATTTCTGAGATGAGTTATTATTATACACTATTTACATTATTCGGACTATTGTCCTCATCTTTGTTGCCATATTTATTACAACGTTTCGGCCTTTCAGTATCTGTCTATATTTCTGAGATGAGTTATTATGTACACTATTTACATTATTCGGACTATTGTCCTCATCTTTGACGCCATATTTATTACAACGTTTCGGCCTTTCAGTATCTGTCTATATTTCTGAGATGAGTTATTATATACAATATTTACATTATTCGGACTATTGTCCTCATCTTTGACGCCATATTTATTACAACGTTTCGGCCTTTCAGTATCTGTCTATATTTCTGAGATGAGTTATTATGTACACTATTTACATTATTCGGACTATTGTCCTCATCTTTGACGCCATATTTATTACAACGTTTCGGCCTTTCAGTATCTGTCTATATTTCTGAGATGAGGTATTATGTACACTATTTACATTATTCGGACTATTGTCCTCATCTTTGTTGCCATATTTATTACAACGTTTCGGCCTTTCAGTATCTGTCTATATTTCTGAGATGAGTTATTATATACACTATTTACATTATTCGGACTATTGTCCTCATCTTTTGTTGCCATATTTATTACAACGTTTCGGCCTTTCAGTATCTGTCTATATTTCTGAGATGAGTTATTATGTACAATATTTACATTATTCGGACTATTGTCCTCATCTTTGTTGCCATATTTATTACAACGTTTCGGCCTTTCAGTATCTGTCTATATTTCTGAGATATATTATATCTATATTATTCTGAGATTGATCTTTGATTATTTATTACAACGTTTTTTCAGTATCATTATTTTCTGAGATGAGTTATTGTACAATCATTATTCGGACTATTGTCCTCATCTTTGACGCCATATTTATCACAACGTTTCGGCCTTTCAGTATCTGTCTATATTTCTGAGATGATATAAATATTATTATACATTGTCCTCATTTTGTCATTATTCGGACTATTGTCCTCATCTTTGTTTGCCATATTTATTACAACGTTTCGGCCCTTCAGTATCTGTCTATATTTCTGAGATGAGGTTATTATGTACACTATTTACATTATTCGGACTATTGTCCTCATCTTTGACGCCATATTTATTACAACGTTTCGGCCTTTCAGTATCTGTCTATATTTCTGAGATGAGGTATTATGTACACTATTTACATTATTTGACTATTGTCCTCATCTTTGACGCCATATTTATTACAACGTTTCGGCCTTTCAGTATCTGTCTATATTTCTGAGATGAGGTATTATGTTTACAATATTTACATTATTCGGACTATTGTCCCTCATCTTTGTCGCCATATTTATTACAACGTTTCGGCCTTTCAGTATCTGTCTATATTTCTGAGATGAGGTATTATATACACTATTTACATTATTCGGACTATTGTCCTCATCTTTGTCGCCATATTTATTACAACGTTTCGGCCTTTCAGTATCTGTCTAAATTTCTGAGATGAAGTAATATGTACACTATTTACATTGTTTGGACTATTGTCCTCATCTTTGTTTTCCATATTCATCACAACGTTTCGGCCTTTCAGTATCTGTCTATATTTCTGAGATGAGGTATTATGTACACTATTTACATTATTCGGACTATTGTCCTCATCTTTGTTGCCATATTTATTACAACGTTTCGGCCTTTCAGTATCTGTCTATATTTCTGAGATGAGGTATTATGTACACTATTTACATTATTCGGACTATTGTCCTCATCTTTGACGCCATATTTATTACAACGTTTCGGCCTTTCAGTATCTGTCTATATTTCTGAGATGAGGTATTATGTACACTATTTACATTATTCGGACTATTGTCCTCATCTTTGTCGCCATATTTATTACAACGTTTCGGCCTTTCAGTATCTGTCTATATTTCTGAGATGAGGTATTATGTACACTATTTACATTATTCGGACTATTGTCCTCATCTTTGTTGCCATATTCATCACAACGTTTCGGCCTTTCAGTATCTGTCTATATTTCTGAGATGAGGTATTATGTACACTATTTACATTATTCGGACTATTGTCCTCATCTTTGACGCCATATTTTTGTCGCCATATTTACAACGTTTCGGCCCTTCAGTATCTGTCTATATTTCTGAGATGAGGTATTATGTACACTATTTACATTATTCGGACTATTGTCCTCATCTTTGACGCCATATTTATTACAACGTTTCGGCCCTTTCAGTATCTGTCTATATTTCTGAGATGAGGTATTATATACACTATTTACATTATTCGGACTATTGACCTCATCTTTGACGCCATATTTATCACAACGTTTCGGCCCTTCAGTATCTGTCTATATTTCTGAGATGAGGTATTATGTACACTATTTACATTATTCGGACTATTTTCCTCATCTTTGTTGCCATATTTATCACAACGTTTCGGCCCTTCAGTATCAGTCTATATTTCTGAGATGAGGTATTATGTACACTATTTACATTATTCGGACTATTGACCTCATCTTTGACGCCATATTTATCACAACGTTTCGGCCCTTCAGTATCTGTCTATATTTCTGAGATGAGGTATTATGTACACTATTTACATTATTCGGACTATTGTCCTCATCTTTGTTGCCATATTTATCACAACGTTTCGGCCCTTCAGTATCTGTCTATATTTCTGAGATGAGGTATTATATACACTATTTACATTATTCGGACTATTGTCCTCATCTTTGACGCCATATTTATTACAACGTTTCGGCCTTTCAGTATCTGTCTATATTTCTGAGATGAGGTATTATATACACTATTTACATTATTCAGACTATTGTCCTCATCTTTGACGCCATATTTATTACAACGTTTCGGCCCTTCAGTATCTGTCTATATTTCTAAGATGAGGTATTATATACACTATTTACATTATTCGGACTATTGTCCTCATCTTTGACGCCATATTTATTACAACGTTTCGGCCTTTCAGTATCTGTCTATATTTCTGAGATGAGGTATTATATACACTATTTACATTATTCGGACTATTGTCCTCATCTTTGACGCCATATTTATTACAACGTTTCGGCCTTTCAGTATCTGTCTATATTTCTGAGATGAGGTATTATATACACTATTTACATTATTCGGACTATTGTCCTCATCTTTGACGCCATATTTATTACAACGTTTCGGCCCTTCAGTATCTGTCTATATTTCTGAGATGAGGTATTATATACACTATTTACATTATTCGGACTATTGTCCTCATCTTTGACGCCATATTTATTACAACGTTTCGGCCATTCAGTATCTGTCTATATTTCTAAGATGATGTTATATAAACTATTTACATTATTTGGACTATTGTCCTCATCTTTGACGCCATATTTATTACAACGTTTCGGCCATTCAGTATCTGTCTATATTTCTAAGATCTTTATAAACTATTTACATTATTTGGACTATTGTCCTCTTCTTTGACGCCATATTTATTACAACGTTTCGGCCCTTTCAGTATCTGTCTATATTTCTGAGATGAGGTATTATATAAACTATTTTTACATTATTTGGACTATTGTCCTCATCTTTGACGCCATATTTATTACAACGTTTCGGCCCTTCAGTATCTGTCTATATTTCTGAGATGAGGTATTATATAAACTATTTACATTATTTGACTATTGTCCTCATCTTTGACGCCATATTTATTACAACGTTTCGGCCATTCAGTATCTGTCTATATTTCTGAGATGAGGTGTTATATAAACTATTTACATTATTTGGACTATTGTCCTCATCTTTGACGCCATATTTATTACAACGTTTCGGCCCTTCAGTATCTGTCTATATTTCTAAGATGAGGTATTATATAAACTATTTACATTATTTGGACTATTGTCCTCATCTTTGACGCCATATTTATTACAACGTTTCGGCCCTTCAGTATCTGTCTATATTTCTGAGATGAGGTGTTATGTAAACTATTTACATTATTCGGACTATTGTCCTCATCTTTGACGCCATATTTATTACAACGTTTCGGCCCTTCAGTATCTGTCTATATTTCTGAGATGAGGTATTATGTACACTATTTACATTATTTGGACTATTGTCCTCATCTTTGACGCCATATTTATTACAACGTTTCGGCCCTTCAGTATCTGTCTATATTTCTAAGATGAGGTATTATGTAAACTATTTACATTATTTGGACTATTGTCCTCATCTTTGACGCCATATTTATTACAACGTTTCGGCCCTTCAGTATCTGTCTATATTTCTGAGATGAGGTATTATATAAACTATTTACATTATTCGGACTATTGTCCTCTTCTTTGACGCCATATTTATTACAACGTTTCGGCCTTTCAGTATCTGTCTATATTTCTGAGATGAGGTGTTATGTAAACTATTTACATTATTTGGACTATTGTCCTCATCTTTGACGCCATATTTATTACAACGTTTCGGCCCTTCAGTATCTGTCTATATTTCTGAGATGAGGTATTATGTACACTATTTACATTATTTGGACTATTGTCCTCATCTTTGACGCCATATTTATTACAACGTTTCGGCCTTTCAGTATCTGTCTATATTTCTGAGATGAGGTATTATATAAACTATTTACATTATTTGGACTATTGTCCTCATCTTTGACGCCATATTTATTACAACGTTTCGGCCTTTCAGTATCTGTCTATATTTCTGAGATGAGGTATTATGTAAACTATTTACATTATTTGGACTATTGTCCTCATCTTTGACGCCATATTTATTACAACGTTTCGGCCTTTCAGTATCTGTCTATATTTCTAAGATAAGGTGTTATATAAACTATTTACATTATTTGTATTGTCCTCTTTTTGACGCCATATTTATTACAACGTTTTATGTATCTGTCTATATTTCTGAGATGAGGTATTATTATATTATTTACATTATTTGGACTATTGTCCTCTTCTTTGACGCCATATTTATTACAACGTTTCGGCCCTTCAGTATCTGTCTATATTTCTGAGATGAGGTATTATATAAACTATTTACATTATTTGGACTATTGTCCTCATCTTTTGACGCCATATTTATTACAACGTTTCGGCCTTTCAGTATCTGTCTATATTTCTAAGATAAGGTGTTATATAAACTTATTTACTATTTGATATTGTCCTCTTTGACGCCATATTTATTACAACGTTTCGGCCTTTCAGTATCTGTCTATATTTCTGAGATGAGGTGTTATATAAACTATTTACATTATTTGGACTATTGTCCTCATCTTTGACGCCATATTTATTACAACGTTTCGGCCCTTCAGTATCTGTCTATATTTCTGAGATGAGGTATTATATAAACTATTTACATTATTTGACTATTGTCCTCATCTTTGACGCCATATTTATTACAACGTTTCGGCCTTTCAGTATCTGTCTATATTTCTAAGATGAAGGTTATTATATAAACTATTTACATTATTTGGACTATTGTCCTCATCTTTGACGCCATATTTATTACAACGTTTCGGCCTTTCAGTATCTGTCTATATTTCTGAGATTTACATTATTTGTATTATATATTCACTATTTACATTATTTACGGACTATTGTCCTCTTCTTTGACGCCATATTTATTACAACGTTTCGGCCATTCAGTATCTGTCTATATTTCTAAGATGAGGTGTTATATAAACTATTTACATTATTTGGACTATTGTCCTCTTCTTTGACGCCATATTTATTACAACGTTTCGGCCATTCAGTATCTGTCTATATTTCTAAGATGATGGTATTATATAAACTATTTACATTATTTGGACTATTGTCCTCATCTTTGACGCCATATTTATTACAACGTTTCGGCCTTTCAGTATCTGTCTATATTTCTGAGATGAGGTATTATATACACTATTTACATTATTTGGACTATTGTCCTCTTCTTTGACGCCATATTTATTACAACGTTTCGGCCATTCAGTATCTGTCTATATTTCTAAGATGAGGTGTTATATAAACTATTTACATTATTTGGACTATTGTCCTCATCTTTGACGCCATATTTATTACAACGTTTCGGCCTTTCAGTATCTGTCTATATTTCTAAGATAAGGTGTTATATAAACTATTTACATTATTTGGACTATTGTCCTCTTCTTTGACGCCATATTTATTACAACGTTTCGGCCATTCAGTATCTGTCTATATTTCTAAGATGAGGTGTTATATAAACTATTTACATTATTTGGACTATTGTCCTCTTCTTTGACGCCATATTTATTACAACGTTTCGGCCATTCAGTATCTGTCTATATTTCTAAGATGAGGTGTTATATAAACTATTTACATTGTTTGGACTATTGTCCTCTTCTTTGACGCCATATTTATTACAACGTTTCGGCCATTCAGTATCTGTCTATATTTCTAAGATGAGGTGTTATATAAACTATTTACATTATTTGGACTATTGTCCTCATCTTTGACGCCATATTTATTACAACGTTTCGGCCTTTCAGTATCTGTCTATATTTCTAAGATAAGGTGTTATATAAACTATTTACATTATTCGGACTATTGTCCCCATCTTTGACGCCATATTTATTACAACGTTTCGGCCCTTCAGTATCTGTCTATATTTCTAAGATGAGGTGTTATATAAACTATTTACATTATTTGGACTATTGTCCTCTTCTTTGACGCCATATTTATTACAACGTTTCGGCCTTTCAGTATCTGTCTATATTTCTAAGATAAGGTGTTATATAAACTATTTACATTATTTGGACTATTGTCCTCTTCTTTGACGCCATATTTATTACAACGTTTCGGCCTTTCAGTATCTGTCTATATTTCTAAGATGAGGTGTTATATAAACTATTTACATTATTTGGACTATTGTCCTCATCTTTGACGCCATATTTATTACAACGTTTCGGCCCTTCAGTATCTGTCTATATTTCTAAGATAAGGTGTTATATAAACTATTTACATTATTTGGACTATTGTCCTCTTCTTTGACGCCATATTTATTACAACGTTTCGGCCATTCAGTATCTGTCTATATTTCTAAGATAAGGTGTTATATAAACTATTTACATTATTTGGACTATTGTCCTCTTCTTTGACGCCATATTTATTACAACGTTTCGGCCTTTCAGTATCTGTCTATATTTCTGAGATGAGGTATTATATACACTATTTACATTATTTGGACTATTGTCCTCTTCTTTGACGCCATATTTATTACAACGTTTCGGCCTTTCAGTATCTGCCTATATTTCTAAGATAAGGTGTTATATAAACTATTTACATTATTTGGACTATTGTCCTCATCTTTGTCGCCATATTTATTACAACGTTTCGGCCTTTCAGTATCTGCCTATATTTCTAAGATAAGGTGTTATATAAACTATTTACATTATTTGGACTATTGTCCTCTTCTTTGACGCCATATTTATTACAACGTTTCGGCCCTTCAGTATCTGTCTATATTTCTAAGATGAGGTGTTATATAAACTATTTACATTATTTGGACTATTGTCCTCATCTTTGACGCCATATTTATTACAACGTTTCGGCCTTTCAGTATCTGTCTATATTTCTAAGATAAGGTGTTATATAAACTATTTACATTATTTGGACTATTGTCCTCTTCTTTGACGCCATATTTATTACAACGTTTCGGCCATTCAGTATCTGTCTATATTTCTAAGATAAGGTGTTATATAAACTATTTACATTATTTGGACTATTGTCCTCTTCTTTGACGCCATATTTATTACAACGTTTCGGCCATTCAGTATCTGTCTATATTTCTGAGATAAGATGAGGTATTGTCCTATATATTTATACTTCGGCCATTCATTTATTTTCTAAGATGATTATTCGGACTATTGTCCTCATCTTTGACGCCATATTTATTACAACGTTTCGGCCCTTCAGTATCTGTCTATATTTCTAAGATGAGGTGTTATATAAACTATTTTACATTATTTGGACTATTGTCCTCATCTTTGACGCCATATTTATTACAACGTTTCGGCCCTTCAGTATCTGTCTATATTTCTAAGATATGGTGTTATATAACTATTTACATTATTTGGACTATTGTCCTCTTCTTTGACGCCATATTTATTACAACGTTTCTTTCAGTATCTGTCTATATTTCTAAGATAAGGTGTTATAACTATTTACATTATTTGGACTATTGTCCTCTTCTTTGACGCCATATTTATTACAACGTTTCTTTCAGTATCTGTCTATATTTCTAGATAAGGTGTTATATAAACTATTTACATTATTTGGACTATTGTCCTCATCTTTTGACGCCATATTTATTACAACGTTTCGGCCCTTCAGTATCTGTCTATATTTCTAAGATGAGGTATTATATAAACTATTTACATTATTTGGACTATTGTCCTCATCTTTGACGCCATATTTATTACAAACGTTTCGGCCCTTCAGTATCTGTCTATATTTCTAAGATGAGGTGTTATATAAACTATTTACATTATTTGGACTATTGTCCTCTTCTTTGACGCCATATTTATTACAACGTTTCGGCCATTCAGTATCTGTCTATATTTCTAAGATGAGGTGTTATATAAACTATTTACATTATTTGGACTATTGTCCTCATCTTTGACGCCATATTTATTACAACGTTTCGGCCTTTCAGTATCTGTCTATATTTCTAAGATAAGGTGTTATATAAACTATTTACATTATTTGGACTATTGTCCTCATCTTTGACGCCATATTTATTACAACGTTTCGGCCTTTCAGTATCTGTCTATATTTCTAAGATGAGGTGTTATATAAACTATTTACATTATTTGGACTATTGTCCTCTTCTTTGACGCCATATTTATTAACGTTTCGTTTCGGCCCTTCAGTATCTGTCTATATTTCTGAGATGAGGTATTATATACACTATTTACATTATTTGGACTATTGTCCTCTTCTTTGACGCCATATTTATTACAACGTTTCGGCCTTTCAGTATCTGCCTATATTTCTAAGATAAGGTGTTATATAAACTATTTACATTATTTGGACTATTGTCCTCTTCTTTGACGCCATATTTATTACAACGTTTCGGCCATTCAGTATCTGTCTATATTTCTAAGATGAGGTGTTATATACACTATTTACATTATTTGGACTATTGTCCTCATCTTTGACGCCATATTTATTACAACGTTTCGGCCCTTCAGTATCTGTCTATATTTCTAAGATAAGGTGTTATATAAACTATTTACATTATTTGGACTATTGTCCTCATCTTTGTTGCCATATTTATTACAACGTTTCGGCCCTTCAGTATCTGTCTATATTTCTAAGATGAGGTGTTATATAAACTATTTACATTATTTGGACTATTGTCCTCATCTTTGTTGCCATATTTATTACAACGTTTCGGCCCTTCAGTATCTGTCTATATTTCTAGATGATAAGGTGTTATATAAACTATTTACATTATTTGGACTATTGTCCTCATCTTTGACGCCATATTTATTACAACGTTTCGGCCCTTCAGTATCTGTCTATATTTCTAAGATGAGGTGTTATATAAACTATTTACATTATTTGGACTATTGTCCTCTTCTTTGACGCCATATTTATTACAACGTTTCGGCCTTTCAGTATCTGTCTATATTTCTAAGATGAGGTGTTATATAAACTATTTACATTATTTGGACTATTGTCCTCTTCTTTGACGCCATATTTATTACAACGTTTCGGCCTTTCAGTATCTGTCTATATTTCTAAGATGAGGTGTTATATAAACTATTTACATTGTTTGGACTATTGTCCTCTTCTTTGACGCCATATTTATTACAACGTTTCGGCCATTCAGTATCTGTCTATATTTCTAAGATGATGTGTTATATACACTATTTACATTATTTGGACTATTGTCTTCATCTTTGTCGCCATATTTATTACAACGTTTCGGCCTTTCAGTATCTGTCTATATTTCTAAGATGAGGTGTTATATAAACTATTTACATTATTTGGACTATTGTCCTCATCTTTGACGCCATATTTATTACAACGTTTCGGCCTTTCAGTATCTGCCTATATTTCTAAGATAAGGTGTTATATAAACTATTTACATTATTTGGACTATTGTCCTCATCTTTGACGCCATATTTATTTTACAACGTTTCGGCCATTCAGTATCTGTCTATATTTCTAAGATGAGGTGTTATATAAACTATTTACATTGTTTGGACTATTGTCCTCTTCTTTGACGCCATATTTATTACAACGTTTCGGCCATTCAGTATCTGTCTATATTTCTGAGATGATAAGGTGTTATATAAACTATTTACATTATTTGGACTATTGTCCTCATCTTTGACGCCATATTTATTACAACGTTTCGGCCTTTCAGTATCTGTCTATATTTCTGAGATGAGGTGTTATATAAACTATTTACATTGTTTGGACTATTGTCCTCATCTTTGACGCCATATTTATTACAACGTTTCGGCCATTCAGTATCTGTCTATATTTCTGAGATGAGGTATTATATAAACTATTTACATTATTTGGACTATTGTCCTCATCTTTGACGCCATATTTATTACAACGTTTCGGCCCTTCAGTATCTGTCTATATTTCTGAGATGAGGTATTATATAAACTATTTACATTATTTGGACTATTGTCCTCATCTTTGACGCCATATTTATTACAACGTTTCGGCCTTTCAGTATCTGTCTATATTTCTGAGATGAGGTATTATATAAACTATTTACATTATTTGGACTATTGTCCTCATCTTTGACGCCATATTTATTACAACGTTTCGGCCTTTCAGTATCTGTCTATATTTCTGAGATGAGGTATTATATAAACTATTTACATTATTTGGACTATTGTCCTCATCTTTTGACGCCATATTTATTACAACGTTTCGGCCTTTCAGTATCTGTCTATATTTCTGAGATGAGGTATTATATAAACTATTTACATTATTTGGACTATTGTCCTCATCTTTGACGCCATATTTATTACAACGTTTCGGCCCTTCAGTATCTGTCTATATTTCTGAAGATGAGGTATTATATAAACTATTTACATTATTTGGACTATTGTCCTCATCTTTGACGCCATATTTATTACAACGTTTCGGCCATTCAGTATCTGTCTATATTTCTAAGATGATGTGTTATATACACTATTTACATTATTTGGACTATTGTCCTCATCTTTGACGCCATATTTATTACAACGTTTCGGCCTTTCAGTATCTGTCTATATTTCTAAGATGAGGTGTTATATACACTATTTACATTATTTGGACTATTGTCCTCTTCTTTGACGCCATATTTATTACAACGTTTCGGCCTTTCAGTATCTGTCTATATTTCTGAGATGAGGTATTATATACACTATTTACATTATTTGGACTATTGTCCTCTTCTTTGACGCCATATTTATTACAACGTTTCGGCCTTTCAGTATCTGCCTATATTTCTAAGATGAGGTGTTATATAAACTATTTACATTATTTGGACTATTGTCCTCATCTTTGACGCCATATTTATTACAACGTTTTCGGCCTTTCAGTATCTGTCTATATTTCTGAGATGAGGTATTATATAAACTATTTACATTATTCGGACTATTGTCCTCATCTTTGACGCCATATTTATTACAACGTTTCGGCCCTTCAGTATCTGTCTATATTTCTGAGATGAGGTATTATATACACTATTTACATTATTCGGACTATTGTCCTCATCTTTGACGCCATATTTATTACAACGTTTCGGCCTTTCAGTATCTGTCTATATTTCTGAGATGAGGTGTTATGTACACTATTTACATTATTCGACTATTGTCCTCATCTTTGACGCCATATTTATTACAACGTTTCGGCCTTTCAGTATCTGTCTATATTTCTGAGATGAGGTATTATATACACTATTTACATTATTTGGACTATTGTCCTCATCTTTGTCGCCATATTTATTACAACGTTTCGGCCTTTCAGTATCTGTCTATATTTCTGAGATGAGGTGTTATATAAACTATTTACATTATTTGGACTATTGTCCTCATCTTTGACGCCATATTTATTACAACGTTTCGGCCTTTCAGTATCTGTCTATATTTCTGAGATGAGGTGTTATATAAACTATTTACATTATTTGGACTATTGTCCTCATCTTTGACGCCATATTTATTACAACGTTTCGGCCCTTCAGTATCTGTCTATATTTCTGAGATGAGGTGTTATATAAACTATTTACATTATTTGGACTATTGTCCTCATCTTTGTCGCCATATTTATTACAACGTTTCGGCCTTTCAGTATCTGTCTATATTTCTGAGATGAGGTGTTATATAAACTATTTACATTATTTGGACTATTGTCCTCATCTTTGACGCCATATTTATTACAACGTTTCGGCCCTTCAGTATCTGTCTATATTTCTGAGATGAGGTATTATATACACTATTTACATTATTCGGACTATTGTCCTCATCTTTGTCGCCATATTTATTACAACGTTTCGGCCTTTCAGTATCTGTCTATATTTCTGAGATGAGGTATTATATAAACTATTTACATTATTCGGACTATTGTCCTCATCTTTGACGCCATATTTATTACAACGTTTCGGCCCTTCAGTATCTGTCTATATTTCTGAGATGAGGTGTTATATACACTATTTACATTATTTGGACTATTGTCCTCATCTTTGACGCCATATTTATTACAACGTTTCGGCCCTTCAGTATCTGTCTATATTTCTGAGATGAGGTATTATATACACTATTTACATTATTCGGACTATTGTCCTCATCTTTGACGCCATATTTATTACAACGTTTCGGCCCTTCAGTATCTGTCTATATTTCTGAGATGAGGTATTATATACACTATTTACATTATTCGGACTATTGTCCTCATCTTTGTCGCCATATTTATTACAACGTTTCGGCCCTTCAGTATCTGTCTATATTTCTGAAGATGAGGTATTATATAAACTATTTACATTATTCGGACTATTGTCCTCATCTTTGACGCCATATTTATTACAACGTTTTCGGCCTTTCAGTATCTGTCTATATTTCTGAGATGATAAAAATTTATTTGACTACACTTTGACGCCATTTTACATTATTTCAGTATCTGTCTATATTTCTAAGACTATTTACATTATTTGGACTATTGTCCATCTTTGACGCCATATTTATTACAACGTTTCGGCCTTTCAGTATCTGTCTATATTTCTAAGATGAGGTATTATGTAAACTATTTACATTATTTGACTATTGTCCTCATCTTTGACGCCATATTTATTACAACGTTTCGGCCCTTCAGTATCTGTCTATATTTCTGAGATGAGGTATTATATAAACTATTTACATTATTCGGACTATTGTCCTCATCTTTGACGCCATATTTATTACAACGTTTCGGCCCTTCAGTATCTGTCTATATTTCTGAGATGAAGTATTATATAAACTATTTACATTATTCGGACTATTGTCCTCATCTTTGACGCCATATTTATTACAACGTTTCGGCCCTTCAGTATCTGTCTATATTTCTAAGATGAGGTGTTATATAAACTATTTACATTATTCGGACTATTGTCCTCATCTTTGTTTGCCATATTTATTACAACGTTTCGGCCCTTCAGTATCTGTCTATATTTCTGAGATGAGGTTATTATGTACACTATTTACATTATTCGGACTATTGTCCTCATCTTTGTCGCCATATTTATTACAACGTTTCGGCCTTTCAGTATCTGTCTATATTTCTGAGATGAGGTATTATGTACACTATTTACATTATTCAGACTATTGTCCTCATCTTTGCCGCCATATTTATTAAAACGTTTCGGCCCTTCAGTATCTGTCTATATTTCTGAGATGAGGTATTATATAAACTATTTACATTATTTGGACTATTGTCCTCATCTTTGTCGCCATATTTATTACAACGTTTCGGCCTTTCAGTATCTGTCTATATTTCTGAGATGAGATATTATATACACTATTTACATTATTCGGACTATTGTCCTCATCTTTGTCGCCATATTTATTACAACGTTTCGGCCCTTCAGTATCTGTCTATATTTCTGAGATGAGGTATTATATACACTATTTACATTATTCGGACTATTGTCCTCATCTTTGTCGCCATATTTATTACAACGTTTCGGCCTTTCAGTATCTGTCTATATTTCTGAGATGAGGTATTATATACACTATTTACATTATTTGGACTATTGTCCTCATCTTTGACGCCATATTTATTACAACGTTTCGGCCCTTCAGTATCTGTCTATATTTCTGAGATGAGGTATTATATACACTATTTACATTATTCGGACTATTGTCCTCATCTTTTGTTGCCATATTTATTACAACGTTTCGGCCTTTCAGTATCTGTCTATATTTCTGAGATGAGGTATTATGTACAATATTTACATTATTCGGACTATTGTCCTCATCTTTGACGCCATATTTATTACAACGTTTCGGCCTTTCAGTATCTGTCTATATTTCTGAGATGAGGTATTATATACACTATTTACATTATTTTGACTATTGTCCTCATCTTTGACGCCATATTTATTACAACGTTTCGGCTATTTCAGTATCTGTCTATATTTCTGAGATGAGGTATTATATAAACTATTTACATTATTCGGACTATTGTCCTCATCTTTGACGCCATATTTATTACAACGTTTCGGCCCTTCAGTATCTGTCTATATTTCTAAGATGAGGTATTATGTACACTATTTACATTATTCGGACTATTGTCCTCATCTTTGACGCCATATTTATTACAACGTTTCGGCCTTTCAGTATCTGTCTATATTTCTGAGATGAGGTATTATGTACACTATTTACATTATTCGGACTATTGTCCTCATCTTTGTTGCCATATTTATTACAACGTTTCGGCCCTTCAGTATCTGTCTATATTTCTGAGATGAGGTGTTATATATATATTTACATTATTTACATTATTCTTTGACGCCATATTTATTACAACGTTTTGGCCTTTCATATCTGTCTTATTTCTGCCATATTTTATCACAATTTACATTTTTGACTATTGTCCTCATCTTTGACCCCATTTTATTATCTGTTTCTATATTTCTGATATTTCTAAGATATTATTATGTACACTATTTACATTATTCGGACTATTGTCCTCATCTTTGTTGCCATATTTATTACAACGTTTCAGCCTTTCAGTATCTGTCTATATTTCTGAGATGAGGTATTATGTACACTATTTACATTATTCGGACTATTGTCCTCATCTTTGTCGCCATATTTATTACAACGTTTCGGCCCTTCAGTATCTGTCTATATTTCTGAGATGAGGTATTATATACACTATTTACATTATTCGGACTATTGTCCTCATCTTTGTCGCCATATTTATTACAACGTTTCGGCCCTTTCAGTATCTGTCTATATTTCTGAGATGAGGTATTATGTACACTATTTACATTATTCGACTATTGTCCTCATCTTTGTTGCCATATTTATTACAACGTTTCGGCCCTTCAGTATCTGTCTATATTTCTGAGATGAGGTATTATATACACTATTTACATTATTCGGACTATTGTCCTCATCTTTGTCGCCATATTTATTACAACGTTTCGGCCTTTCAGTATCTGTCTATATTTCTGAGATGAGGTATTATATACACTATTTACATTATTCGGACTATTGTCCTCATCTTTGTCGCCATATTTATTACAACGTTTCGGCCCTTCAGTATCTGTCTATATTTCTGAGATGAGGTATTATGTACACTATTTACATTATTCGGACTATTGTCCTCATCTTTGTCGCCATATTTATTACAACGTTTCGGCCCTTCAGTATCTGTCTATATTTCTGAGATGAGGTATTATATACACTATTTACATTATTCGGACTATTGTCCTCATCTTTGTTGCCATATTTATTACAACGTTTCGGCCCTTCAGTATCTGTCTATATTTCTGAGATGAGGTATTATGTACACTATTTACATTATTCGGACTATTGTCCTCATCTTTGTTCATACATATTTATTACAACGTTTCGGCCTTTCAGTATCTGTCTATATTTCTGAGATGAGTTATTATGTACACTATTTACATTATTCGGACTATTGTCCTCATCTTTGTCGCCATATTTATTACAACGTTTCGGCCTTTCAGTATCTGTCTATATTTCTGAGATGAGGTATTATGTACACTATTTACATTATTCGGACTATTGTCCTCATCTTTGTCGCCATATTTATTACAACGTTTCGGCCCTTTCAGTATCTGTCTATATTTCTGAGATGAGGTATTATGTACACTATTTTACATTATTCGGACTATTGTCCTCATCTTTGTCGCCATATTTATTACAACGTTTCGGCCCTTCAGTATCTGTTTCTATATATTCTGAGATGATTTATTATGTACACTATTTGTCATTATTCGGACTATTTTCTGAGATGAGTCCCTTTACATCTTTGTTTGTCCTCATCTTTGTCGCCATATTTATTACAACGTTTCGGCCTTTCAGTATCTGTCTATATTTCTGAGATGAGGTATTATGTACACTATTTACATTATTCGGACTATTGTCCTCATCTTTGTCGCCATATTTATTACAACGTTTCGGCCTTTTCAGTATCTGTCTATATTTCTGAGATGAGGTATTATGTACACTATTTACATTATTCGGACTATTGTCCTCATCTTTGTCGCCATATTTATTACAACGTTTCGGCCCTTCAGTATCTGTCTATATTTCTGAGATGAGGTATTATGTACACTATTTACATTATTCGGACTATTGTCCTCATCTTTGTTCAGCCATATTTATCACAACGTTTTTTGACGGCCTCTTCAGTATCTGTCTATATTTCTGAGATGAGGTATTATGTACAATATTTACATTATTCGGACTATTGTCCTCATCTTTGTCGCCATATTTATTACAACGTTTCGGCCTTTCAGTATCTGTCTATATTTCTGAGATGAGGTATTATGTACACTATTTACATTATTCGGACTATTGTCCTCATCTTTGACGCCATATTTATTACAACGTTTCGGCCCTTCAGTATCTGTCTATATTTCTGAGATGAGGTATTATGTACACTAATTACATTATTCGGACTATTGTCCTCATCTTTGTCGCCATATTTATTACAACGTTTCGGCCCTTCAGTATCTGTCTATATTTCTGAGATGAGGTATTATGTACACTATTTACATTATTCGGACTATTGTCCTCATCTTTGTCGCCATATTTATTACAACGTTTCGGCCTTTCAGTATCTGTCTATATTTCTGAGATGAGGTATTATGTACACTAATTATTTACATTATTCGGACTATTGTCCTCATCTTTGTCGCCATATTTATTACAACGTTTCGGCCCTTCAGTATCTGTCTATATTTCTGAGATGAGGTATTATGTACACTATTTACATTATTCGGACTATTGTCCTCATCTTTGTCGCCATATTTATTACAACGTTTCGGCACTTCAGTATCTGTCTATATTTCTGAGATGAGGTATATATGTACACTATTTACATTATTCGGACTATTGTCCTCATCTTTGTCGCCATATTTATTACAACGTTTCGGCCCTTCAGTATCTGTCTATATTTCTGAGATGAGGTATTATGTACACTATTTACATTATTCGGACTATTGTCCTCATCTTTGTTGCCATATTTATTACAACGTTTCGGCCTTTCAGTATCTGTCTATATTTCTGAGATGAGGTATTATGTACACTATTTACATTATTCAGACTATTGTCCTCATCTTTGTCGCCATATTTATTACAACGTTTCGGCCTTTCAGTATCTGTCTATATTTCTGAGATGAGGTATTATGTACACTATTTACATTATTCGGACTATTGTCCTCATCTTTGTTGCCATATTTATTACAACGTTTCGGCCTTTCAGTATCTGTCTATATTTCTGAGATGAGGTATTATGTACACTATTTACATTATTCGGACTATTGTCCTCATCTTTGACGCCATATTTATTACAACGTTTCGGCCTTTCAGTATCTGTCTATATTTCTGAGATGAGGTATTATGTACACTATTTACATTATTCGGACTATTGTCCTCATCTTTGTCGCCATATTTATTACAACGTTTCGGCCTTTCAGTATCTGTCTATATTTCTGAGATGAGGTATTATGTACACTATTTACATTATTCGGACTATTGTCCTCATCTTTGACGCCATATTTATTACAACGTTTCGGCCCTTCAGTATCTGTCTATATTTCTGAGATGAGGTATTATGTACACTATTTACATTATTCGGACTATTGTCCTCATCTTTGTCGCCATATTTATTACAACGTTTCGGCCTTTCAGTATCTGTCTATATTTCTGAGATGAGGTATTATGTACACTATTTACATTATTCGGACTATTGTCCTCATCTTTGTCGCCATATTTATTACAACGTTTCGGCCCTTCAGTATCTGTCTATATTTCTGAGATGAGGTATTATGTACACTATTTACATTATTCGGACTATTGTCCTCATCTTTGTCGCCATATTTATTACAACGTTTCGGCCTTTCAGTATCTGTCTATATTTCTGAGATGAGGTATTATGTACACTATTTACATTATTCGGACTATTGTCCTCATCTTTGTCGCCATATTTATTACAACGTTTCGGCCTTTCAGTATCTGTCTATATTTCTGAGATGAGGTATTATGTACACTATTTACATTATTCGGACTATTGTCCTCATCTTTGTCGCCATATTTATTACAAACGTTTCGGCCCTTCAGTATCTGTCTATATTTCTGAGATGAGGTATTATGTACACTATTTACATTATTCGGACTATTGTCCTCATCTTTGTCTGCCATATTTATTACAACGTTTCGGCCCTTCAGTATCTGTCTATATTTCTGAGATGAGGTATTATGTACACTATTTACATTATTCATTATTCCTATTGTCCTCATCTTTGTCGCCATATTTATTACAACGTTTCGGCCTTTCAGTATCTGTCTATATTTCTGAGATGAGGTATTATGTACACTATTTACATTATTCGGACTATTGTCCTCATCTTTGTCGCCATATTTATTACAACGTTTCGGCCTTTCAGTATCTGTCTATATTTCTGAGATGAGGTATTATGTACACTATTTACATTATTCGGACTATTGTCCTCATCTTTGTCGCCATATTTATTACAACGTTTCGGCCTTTCAGTATCTGTCTATATTTCTGAGATGAGGTATTATGTACACTATTTACATTATTCGGACTATTGTCCTCATCTTTGTCGCCATATTTATTACAACGTTTCGGCCTTTCAGTATCTGTCTATATTTCTGAGATGAGGTTATTATGTACACTATTTACATTATTCGGACTATTGTCCTCATCTTTGTCGCCATATTTATTACAACGTTTCGGCCTTTCAGTATCTGTCTATATTTCTGAGATGAGGTATTATGTACACTATTTACATTATTCGGACTATTGTCCTCATCTTTGTCGCCATTTATTTAACGTTTCAACCTTTTCTGTCTTTCAGTATCTGTCTATATTTCTGAGATGAGGTATTATGTACACTATTTATTACATTATTCGGACTATTGTCCTCATCTTTGTCCTGCCATATTTATTACAACGTTTTCGGCCTTTCAGTATCTGTCTATATTTCTGAGATGAGGTATTATGTACACTATTTACATTATTCGGACTATTGTCCTCATCTTTGTCGCCATATTTATTACAACGTTTCGGCCCTTCAGTATCTGTCTATATTTCTGAGATGAGGTATTATGTACACTATTTACATTATTCGGACTATTGTCCCTCATCTTTGTCGCCATATTTATTACAACGTTTCGGCCTTTCAGTATCTGTCTATATTTCTGAGATGAGGTATTATGTACACTATTTACATTATTCGGATTATTGTCCTCATCTTTGTCGCCATATTTATTACAACGTTTCGGCCTTTCAGTATCTGTCTATATTTCTGAGATGAGGTATTATGTACACTATTTACATTATTCGGACTATTGTCCTCATCTTTGTTGCCATATTTATTACAACGTTTCGGCCTTTCAGTATCTGTCTATATTTCTGAGATGAGGTATTATGTACAATATTTACATTATTCGGACTATTGTCCTCATCTTTGTCGCCATATTTATTACAACGTTTCGGCCTTTCAGTATCTGTCTATATTTCTGAGATGAGGTATTATGTACACTATTTACATTATTCGGACTATTGTCCTCATCTTTGTCGCCATATTTATTACAACGTTTCGGCCTTTCAGTATCTGTCTATATTTCTGAGATGAGGTATTATGTACACTATTTACATTATTCGGACTATTGTCCTCATCTTTGTCGCCATATTTATTACAACGTTTCGGCCTTTCAGTATCTGTCTATATTTCTGAGATGAGGTATTATGTACACTATTTACATTATTCGGACTATTGTCCTCATCTTTGTCGCCATATTTATTACAACGTTTCGGCCTTTCAGTATCTGTCTATATTTCTGAGATGAGGTATTATGTACACTATTTACATTATTCGGACTATTGTCCTCATCTTTGTCGCCATATTTATTACAACGTTTCGGCCTTTCAGTATCTGTCTATATTTCTGAGATGAGGTATTATGTACACTATTTACATTATTCGACTATTGTCCTCATCTTTGTCGCCATATTTATTACAACGTTTCGGCCTTCAGTATCTGTCTATATTTCTGAGATGAGGTATTATGTACACTATTTACATTATTCGGACTATTGTCCTCATCTTTGTCGCCATATTTATTACAACGTTTCGGCCTTTCAGTATCTGTCTATATTTCTGAGATGAGGTATTATGTACAATATTTACATTATTCGGACTATTGTCCTCATCTTTGTCGCCATATTTATTACAACGTTTCGGCCTTTCAGTATCTGTCTATATTTCTGAGATGAGGTATTATGTACACTATTTACATTATTCGGACTATTGTCCTCATCTTTGTCGCCATATTTATTACAACGCTTCGCCCTTTCAGTATCTGTCTATATTTCTGAGATGAGGTATTATGTACACTATTTACATTATTCGACTATTGTCCTCATCTTTGTCGCCATATTTATTACAACGCTTCGGCCTTTCAGTATCTGTCTATATTTCTGAGATGAGGTATTATGTACACTATTTACATTATTCGGACTATTGTCCTCATCTTTTTGCCATATTTATTACAACGTTTCGGCCTTTCAGTATCTGTCTATATTTCTGAGATGAGGTATTATGTACACTATTTACATTATTCGGTCTATTTTGTCCCATCATTACAACGTTTCGGCCTTTCAGTATCATATTTATTATGTAACGTTTTACATTATTCGGACTATTGTCCATCTTTGTCGCCATATCTGTATCTGTATATTTCTGAGATGAGGTATTATGTACAATATTTACATTATTCGGACTATTGTCCTCATCTTTTGTCGCCATATTTATTACAACGTTTCGGCCTTTCAGTATCTGTCTATATTTCTGAGATGAGGTATTATGTACACTATTTACATTATTCGGACTATTGTCTTCATCTTTGTCGTCATATTTATTACAACGCTTCGGCCTTTCAGTATCTGTCTATATTTCTGAGATGAGGTATTATGTACACTATTTACATTATTCGGACTATTGTCCTCATCTTTGTCGCCATATTTATTACAACGCTTCGGCCTTTCAGTATCTGTCTATATTTCTGAGATGAGTTATTATGTACAATATTTACATTATTCGGACTATTGTCCTCATCTTTGTCGCCATATTTATTACAACGCTTTCGGCCTTTTCAGTATCTGTCTATATTTCTGAGATGAGGTATTATGTACACTATTTACATTATTCGGACTATTGTCCTCATCTTTGTCGCCATATTTATTACAACGCTTCGGCCTTTCAGTATCTGTCTATATTTCTGAGATGAGGTATTATGTACACTATTTACATTATTCGGACTATTGTCCCTCATCTTTGTCGCCATATTTATTACAACGCTTCGGCCTTTCAGTATCTGTCTATATTTCTGAGATGAGGTATTATGTACACTATTTACATTATTCAGACTATTGTCCCTCATCTTTGTCGCCATATTTATTACAACGTTTCGGCCTTTCAATATCTGTCTATATTTCTGAGATGAGGTATTATGTACAATATTTACATTATTCGGACTATTGTCCTCATCTTTGTCGCCATATTTATTACAACGTTTCGGCCTTTCAGTATCTGTCTATATTTCTGAGATGAGGTATTATGTACAATATTTACATTATTCGGACTATTGTCCTTATCTTTGTCTCCATATTTATTACAACGTTTCGCCTTTCAGTATCTGTCTATATTTCTGAGATGAGGTATTATGTACACTATTTACATTATTCGGACTATTGTCCTCATCTTTGTCGCCATATTTATTACAATATTTCGGCCTTTCAGTATCTGTCTATATTTCTGAGATGAGGTATTATTATGTACAATATTTACATTATCCGGACTATTGTCCTCATCTTTGTCGCCATATTTATTACAACGTTCGGCCTTTCAGTATCTTTCTATATTTCTGAGATGAGGTATTACGTACATTATTTACATTATTCGGACTATTGTCCTTATCTTTGTCTCCATATTTATTACAAAGTTTCAGCCTTTCAGTATCTGTCTATATTTCTGAGATGAGGTATTATGTACACTATTTACATTATTCGGACTATTGTCCCTCATCTTTGTCGCCATATTTATTACAACGCTTCGGCCTTTCAGTATCTGTCTATATTTCTGAGATGAGGTATTATGTACAATTATTTACATTATTCGGACTATTGTCCCTCATCTTTGTCGCCATATTTATTACAACGTTTCGGCCTTTCAGTATCTGTCTATATTTCTGAGATGAGGTATTATGTACACTATTTACATTATTCGACTATTGTCCCTCATCTTTTGTCGCCATATTTATTACAACGTTTCGGCCTTTCAGTATCTGTCTATATTTCTGAGATGAGGTATTATGTACACTATTTACATTATTCGGACTATTGTCCCTCATCTTTGTCGCCATATTTATTACAACGTTTCGGCCTTTCAGTATCTGTCTATATTTCTGAGATGAGGTATTATGTACACTATTTACATTATTCGGACTATTGTCCCCATCTTTGTCGCCATATTTATTACAACGCTTCGCCTTTCAGTATCTGTCTATATTTCTGAGATGAGGTATTATGTACACTATTTACATTATTCGGACTATTGTCCTCATCTTTGTCGCCATATTTATTACAACGTTTCGGCCTTTCAGTATCTGTCTATATTTCTGAGATGAGGTATTATGTACAATATTTACATTATTCGGACTATTGTCCTCATCTTTGTCGCCATATTTATTACAACGTTTCGGCCTTTCAGTATCTGTCTATATTTCTGAGATGAGGTATTATGTACACTATTTACATTATTCGGACTATTGTCCCTCATCTTTGTCGCCATATTTATTACAACGTTTCGGCCTTTCAGTATCTGTCTATATTTCTGAGATGAGGTATTATGTACACTATTTACATTATTCGACTATTGTCCCTCATCTTTGTCGCCATATTTATTACAACGTTTCGGCCTTTCAGTATCTGTCTATATTTCTGAGATGAGGTATTATGTACAATTATTTACATTATTCGGACTATTGTCCTCATCTTTGTCGCCATATTTATTACAACGTTTCGGCCTTTCAGTATCTGTCTATATTTCTGAGATGAGGTATTATGTACAATTATTTACATTATTCGGACTATTGTCCTCATCTTTGTCGCCATATTTATTACAACGTTTCGGCCTTTCAGTATCTGTCTATATTTCTGAGATGAGGTATTATGTACAATATTTACATTATTCGGACTATTGTCCTCATCTTTGTCGCCATATTTATTACAACGTTTCGGCCTTTCAGTATCTGTCTATATTTCTGAGATGAGGTATTATGTACATTATTTACATTATTCGGACTATTGTCCCTCATCTTTTGTCGCCATATTTATTACAACGTTTCGGCCTTTCAGTATCTGTCTATATTTGAGATGAGGTATTATGTACATTATTTACATTATTCGGACTATTGTCCCTCATCTTTGTCGCCATATTTATTACAACGTTTCGGCCTTTCAGTATCTGTCTATATTTCTGAGATGAGGTATTATGTACACTATTTACATTATTCGGACTATTGTCCTCATCTTTGTCGCCATATTTATTACAACGTTTCGGCCTTTCAGTATCTGTCTATATTTCTGAGATGAGGTATTATGTACACTATTTACATTATTCGACTATTGTCCTCATCTTTGTCGCCATATTTATTACAACGCTTTTGGCCTTTCAGTATCTGTCTATATTTCTGAGATGAGGTATTATGTACACTATTTACATTATTCGGACTATTGTCCCTCATCTTTGTCGCCATATTTATTACAACGTTTCGGCCTTTCAGTATCTGTCTATATTTCTGAGATGAGGTATTATGTACAATATTTACATTATTCGGACTATTGTCCTCATCTTTTGTCGCCATATTTATTACAACGCTTCGGCCTTTCAGTATCTGTCTATATTTCTGAGATGAGGTATTATGTACAATATTTACATTATTCGACTATTGTCCTCATCTTTGTCGCCATATTTATTACAACGTTTCGGCCTTTCAGTGTCTGTCTATATTTCTGAGATGAGGTATTATGTACACTATTTACATTATTCGGACTATTGTCCTCATCTTTGTCGCCATATTTATTACAACGTTTCGGCCTTTCAGTATGTGTCATATTTCTGAGATGAGGTATTATGTACACTATTTACATTATTCGGACTATTGTCCTCATCTTTGTCGCCATATTTATTACAACGTTTCGGCCTTTCAGTGTCTGTCTATATTTCTGAGATGAGGTATTATGTACACTATTTACATTATTCGGACTATTGTCCTCATCTTTGTCGCCATATTTATTACAACGCTTCGGCCTTTCAGTATCTGTCTATATTTCTGAGATGAGGCATTATGTACCCTATTTACATTATTCGGACTATTGTCCTCATCTTTGTCGCCATATTTATTACAACGCTTCGGCCTTTCAGTATCTGTCTATATTTCTGAGATGAGGTTATTATGTACAATATTTACATTATTCGGACTATTGTCCTCATCTTTGTCGCCATATTTATTACAACGCTTCGGCCTTTCAGTATCTGTCTATATTTCTGAGATGAGGTATTATGTACACTATTTACATTATTCGGACTATTGTCCTCATCTTTGTCGCCATATTTATTACAACGTTTCGCCCTTTCAGTATCTGTCTATATTTCTGAGATGAGGTATTATGTACACTATTTACATTATTCGGACTATTGTCCTCATCTTTGTCGCCATATTTATTACAACGTTTCGGCCTTTCAGTATCTGTCTATATTTCTGAGATGAGGTATTATGTACACTATTTACATTATTCGGACTATTGTCCTCATCTTTTGTCGCCATATTTATTACAACGCTTCGGCCTTTCAGTATCTGTCTATATTTCTGAGATGAGGTATTATGTACAATATTTACATTATTCGGACTATTGTCCTCATCTTTGTCGCCATATTTATTACAACGCTTCGGCCTTTCAGTATCTGTCTATATTTCTGAGATGAGGTATTATGTACAATATTTACATTATTCGGACTATTGTCCCTCATCTTTGTCGCCATATTTATTACAACGCTTCGGCCTTTCAGTATCTGTCTATATTTCTGAGATGAGGTATTATGTACAATATTTACATTATTCGGACTATTGTCCTCATCTTTGTCGCCATATTTATTACAACGCTTCGGCCTTTCAGTATCTATCTATATTTCTGAGATGAGGTATTATGTACACTATTTACATTATTCGGACTATTGTCCTCATCTTTGTCGCCATATTTATTACAACGTTTCGGCCTTTCAGTATCTGACTATATTTCTGAGATGAGGTATTATGTACACTATTTACATTATTCGGACTATTGTCCTCATCTTTGTCGCCATATTTATTACAACGCTTCGGCCTTTCAGTATCTGTCTATATTTCTGAGATGAGGTATTATGTACACTATTTACATTATTCGGACTATTGTCCTCATCTTTGTCGCCATATTTATTACAACGCTTCGCCTTTCAGTATCTGTCTATATTTCTGAGATGAGGTATTATGTACATTATTTACATTATTCGACTATTGTCCTCATCTTTGTCGCCATATTTATTACAACGCTTCGGCCTTTCAGTATCTGTCTATATTTCTGAGATGAGGTATTATGTACACTATTTACATTATTCGGACTATTGTCCCTCATCTTTGTCGCCATATTTATTACAACGCTTCGGCCTTTCAGTATCTGTCTATATTTCTGAGATGAGGTATTATGTACACTATTTACATTATTCGGACTATTGTCCTCATCTTTGTCGCCATATTTATTACAACGCTTCGGCCTTTCAGTATCTGTCTATATTTCTGAGATGAGGTATTATGTACATTATTTACATTATTCGGACTATTGTCCCTCATCTTTGTCGCCATATTTATTACAACGTTTCGCCCTTCAGTATCTGTCTATATTTCTGAGATGAGGTATTATGTACACTATTTACATTATTCGGACTATTGTCCTCATCTTTGTCGCCATATTTATTACAACGTTTCGGCCTTTCAGTATCTGTCTATATTTCTGAGATGAGGTATTATGTACACTATTTACATTATTCGGACTATTGTCCCTCATCTTTGTCGCCATATTTATTACAACGCTTCGGCCTTTCAGTATCTGTCTATATTTCTGAGATGAGGTATTATGTACACTATTTACATTATTCGGACTATTGTCCTCATCTTTGTCGCCATATTTATTACAACGCTTCGCCTTTCAGTATCTGTCTATATTTCTGAGATGAGGTATTATGTACACTATTTACATTATTCGGACTATTGTCCCTCATCTTTGTCGCCATATTTATTACAACGCTTCGGCCTTTCAGTATCTGTCTATATTTCTGAGATGAGGTATTATGTACAATATTTACATTATTCGGACTATTGTCCTCATCTTTGTCGCCATATTTATTACAACGCTTCGGCCTTTCAGTATCTGTCTATATTTCTGAGATGAGGTATTATGTACATTATTTACATTATTCGGACTATTGTCCTCATCTTTGTCGCCATATTTATTACAACGCTTCGCCTTTCAGTATCTGTCTATATTTTTGAGATGAGGTATTATGTACACTATTTACATTATTCGGACTATTGTCCTCATCTTTGTCGCCATATTTATTACAACGCTTCGGCCTTTCAGTATCTGTCTATATTTCTGAGATGAGGTATTATGTACAATATTTACATTATTCGGACTATTGTCCTCATCTTTGTCGCCATATTTATTACAACGCTTCGGCCTTTCAGTATCTGTCTATATTTCTGAGATGAGGTATTATGTACAATATTTACATTATTCGGACTATTGTCCTCATCTTTTGTCGCCATATTTATTACAACATTTCGGCCTTTCAGTATCTGTCTATATTTCTGAGATGAGGTATTATGTACACTATTTACATTATTCGGACTATTATCCTTATCTTTGTCGCCATATTTATTACAACGCTTCGGCCTTTCAGTATCTGTCTATATTTCTGAGATGAGGTATTATGTACACTATTTACATTATTCGGACTATTGTCCTCATCTTTGTCGCCATATTTATTACAACGCTTCGGCCTTTCAGTATCTGTCTATATTTCTGAGATGAGGTATTATGTACACTATTTACATTATTCGGACTATTGTCCTCATCTTTGTCGCCATATTTATTACAACGTTTCGGCCTTTCAGTATCTGTCTATATTTCTGAGATGAGGTATTATGTACACTATTTACATTATTCGACTATTGTCCTCATCTTTGTCGCCATATTTATTACAACGCTTCGCCTTTCAGTATCTGTCTATATTTCTGAGATGAGGTATTATGTACAATATTTTTACATTATTCGGACTATTGTCCTCATCTTTGTCGCCATATTTATTACAACGTTTCGGCCTTTCAGTATCTGTCTATATTTCTGAGATGAGGTATTATGTACATTATTTACATTATTCGGACTATTGTCCTCATCTTTGTCGCCATATTTATTACAACGCTTCGGCCTTTCAGTATCTGTCTATATTTCTGAGATGAGGTATTATGTACACTATTTACATTATTCGGACTATTGTCCTCATCTTTGTCGCCATATTTATTACAACGCTTCGGCCTTTCAGTATCTGTCTATATTTCTGAGATGAGGTATTATGTACACTATTTACATTATTCGGACTATTGTCCTCATCTTTGTCGCCATATTTATTACAACGCTTCGGCCTTTCAGTATCTGTCTATATTTCTGAGATGAGGTATTATGTACACTATTTACATTATTCGACTATTGTCCCCATCTTTGTCGCCATATTTATTACAACGCTTCGGCCTTTCAGTATCTGTCTATATTTCTGAGATGAGGTATTATGTACAATATTTACATTATTCGGACTATTGTCCTCATCTTTGTCGCCATATTTATTACAACGCTTCGCCTTTCAGTATCTGTCTATATTTCTGAGATGAGGTATTATGTACAATATTTACATTATTCGGACTATTGTCCTCATCTTTGTCGCCATATTTATTACAACGTTTCGCCCTTTCAGTATCTGTCTATATTTCTGAGATGAGGTATTATGTACACTATTTACATTATTCGGACTATTGTCCTCATCTTTTGTCGCCATATTTATTACAACGTTTCGGCCTTTCAGTATCTGTCTATATTTCTGAGATGAGGTATTATGTACACTTATTTACATTATTCGGACTATTGTCCTCATCTTTGTCGCCATATTTATTACAACGTTTCGGCCTTTCAGTATCTGTCTATATATCTGAGATGAGGTATTATGTACACTATTTACATTATTCGGACTATTGTCCTCATCTTTGTCGCCATATTTATTACAACGTTTCGGCCTTTCAGTATCTGTCTATATTTCTGAGATGAGGTATTATGTACACTATTTACATTATTCGGACTATTGTCCTCATCTTTGTCGCCATATTTATTACAACGTTTCGGCCTTTCAGTATCTGTCTATATTTCTGAGATGAGGTATTATGTACATTATTTACATTATTCGGACTATTGTCCTCATCTTTGTCGCCATATTTATTACAACGTTTCGGCCTTTCAGTATCTGTCTATATTTCTGAGATGAGGTATTATGTACACTATTTACATTATTCGACTATTGTCCTCATCTTTGTCGCCATATTTATTACAACGTTTCGGCCTTTCAGTATCTGTCTATATTTCTGAGATGAGGTATTACGTACACTATTTCATTATTCGGACTATTGTCCTCATCTTTGTCGCCATATTTATTACAACGCTTCGCCTTTTCAGTATCTGTCTATATTTCTGAGATGCGGTATTATGTACACTATTTACATTATTCGGACTATTGTCCTCATCTTTGTCGCCATATTAATTACAACCTTTCGGCCTTTCAGTATCTGTCTATATTTCTGAGATGAGGTATTATGTACACTATTTACATTATTCGGGTTATTGTCCTCATCTTTGTCGCCATATTTATTACAACGTTTCGGCCTTTCAGTATCTGTCTATATTTCTGAGATGAGGTATTATGTACACTATTTTACATTATTCGGACTATTGTCCTCATCTTTGTCGCCATATTTATTACAACGCTTCGGCCTTTCAGTATCTGTCTATATTTCTGAGATGAGGTATTATGTACACTATTTACATTATTCGGACTATTGTCCTCATCTTTGTCGCCATATTTATTACAACGCTTCGGCCTTTCAGTATCTGTCTATATTTCTGAGATGAGGTATTATGTACATTATTTACATTATTCGGACTATTGTCCCTCATCTTTGTCGCCATATTTATTACAACGCTTCGGCCTTTCAGTATCTGTCTATATTTCTGAGATGAGGTATTATGTACACTATTTACATTATTCGGACTATTGTCCTCATCTTTGTCGCCATATTTATTACAACGTTTCGGCCTTTCAGTATCTGTCTATATTTCTGAGATGAGGTATTATGTACATTATTTACATTATTCGGACTATTGTCCCTCATCTTTGTCGCCATATTTATTACAACGCTTCGGCCTTTCAGTATCTGTCTATATTTCTGAGATGAGGTATTATGTACACTATTTACATTATTCGGACTATTGTCCCTCATCTTTGTCGCCATATTTATTACAACGTTTCGGCCTTTCAGTATCTGTCTATATTTCTGAGATGAGGTATTATGTACATTATTTACATTATTCGGACTATTGTCCTCATCTTTGTCGCCATATTTATTACAACGTTTCGCCTTTCAGTATCTGTCTATATTTCTGAGATGAGGTATTATGTACACTATTTACATTATTCGGACTATTGTCCTCATCTTTGTCGCCATATTTATTACAACGCTTTCGCCCTTCAGTATCTGTCTATATTTCTGAGATGAGGTATTATGTACACTATTTACATTATTCGGACTATTGTCCTCATCTTTGTTGCCATATTTATTACAACGTTTCGGCCTTTCAGTGTCTGTCTATATTTCTGAGATGAGGTATTATGTACACTATTTACATTATTCGGACTATTGTCCTCATCTTTGTCGCCATATTTATTACAACGATTCGGCCTTTCAGTATCTGTCTATATTTCTGAGATGAGGTATTATGTACAATTATTTACATTATTCGACTATTGTCCTCATCTTTGTCGCCATATTTATTACAACGTTTCGGCCTTTCAGTATCTGTCTATATTTCTGAGATGAGGCATTATGTACACTATTTACATTATTGGGACTATTGTTCTCATCTTTGGCGCCATATTTATTACAACGTTTCGGCCTTTCAGTATCTGTCTATATTTCTGAGATGAGATATTATGTACATTATTTACACTATTCGGACTATTGTCCTCATCTTTGTCGCCATATTTATTACAACGCTTCGGCCTTTCAGTATCTGTCTATATTTCTGAGATGAGGTATTATGTACACTATTTACATTATTCGGACTATTGTCCTCATCTTTGTCGCCATATTTATTACAACGTTTCGGCCTTTCAGTATCTGTCTATATTTCTGAGATGAGGTATTATGTACATTATTTACATTATTCGACTATTGTCCTCATCTTTGTCGCCATATTTATTACAACGCTTCGGCCTTTCAGTATCTGTCTATATTTCTGAGATGAGGTATTATGTACACTATTTACATTATTCGGACTATTGTCCTCATCTTTGTCGCCATATTTATTACAACGTTTCGGCCTTTCAGTATCTGTCTATATTTCTGAGATGAGGTATTATGTACATTATTTACATTATTCGGACTATTGTCCTCATCTTTGTCGCCATATTTATTACAACGCTTCGGGCCTTTCAGTATCTGTCTATATTTCTGAGATGAGGTATTATGTACACTATTTACATTATTCGACTATTGTCCTCATCTTTGTCGCCATATTTATTACAACGTTTCGGCCTTTCAGTATCTGTCTATATTTCTGAGATGAGTTATTATGTACACTATTTACATCATTCGGACTATTGTCCTCATCTTTGTCGCCATATTTATTACAACGCTTCGGCCTTTCAGTATCTGTCTATATTTCTGAGATGAGGTATTATGTACATTATTTACATTATTCGGACTATTGTCCTCATCTTTGTCGCCATATTTATTACAACGTTTCGCCTTTCAGTATCTGTCTATATTTCTGAGATGAGGTATTATGTACACTATTTACATTATTCGGACTATTGTCCTCATCTTTGTCGCCATATTTATTACAACGCTTCGCCCTTTCAGTATCTGTCTATATTTCTGAGATGAGGTATTATGTACATTATTTACATTATTCGGACTATTGTCCTCATCTTTTGTCGCCATATTTATTACAACGCTTCGGCCTTTCAGTATCTGTCTATATTTCTGAGATGAGGTATTATGTACACTATTTACATTATTCGGACTATTGTCCTCATCTTTGTCGCCATATTTATTACAACGTTTCGGCCTTTCAGTATCTGTCTATATTTCTGAGATGAGGTATTATGTACATTATTTACATTATTCGGACTATTGTCCTCATCTTTGTCGCCATATTTATTACAACGCTTCGCCTTTCAGTATCTGTCTATATTTCTGAGATGAGGTATTATGTACACTATTTACATTATTCGGACTATTGTCCCCATCTTTGTCGCCATATTTATTACAACGTTTCGGCCTTTCAGTATCTGTCTATATTTCTGAGATGAGGTATTATGTACACTATTTACATTATTCGGACTATTGTCCTCATCTTTGTCGCCATATTTATTACAACGCTTCGCCCTTTCAGTATCTGTCTATATTTCTGAGATGAGGTATTATGTACATTATTTACATTATTCGGACTATTGTCCTCATCTTTGTCGCCATATTTATTACAACGTTTCGCCTTTCAGTATCTGTCTATATTTCTGAGATGAGGTATTATGTACACTATTTACATTATTCGGACTATTGTCCCTCATCTTTGTCGCCATATTTATTACAACGCTTCGGCCTTTCAGTATCTGTCTATATTTCTGAGATGAGGTATTATGTACAATATTTACATTATTCGGACTATTGTCCTCATCTTTGTCGCCATATTTATTACAACGCTTCGGCCTTTCAGTATCTGTCTATATTTCTGAGATGAGGTATTATGTACATTATTTACATTATTCGGACTATTGTCCCTCATCTTTGTCGCCATATTTATTACAACGCTTCGGCCTTTCAGTATCTGTCTATATTTCTGAGATGAGGTATTATGTACATTATTTACATTATTCGACTATTGTCCTCATCTTTGTCGCCATATTTATTACAACGTTTCGCCCTTTCAGTATCTGTCTATATTTCTGAGATGAGGTATTATGTACAATTTTACATTATTCGGACAATTGTCATCATCTTTGTCGCCATATTTATTACAACGCTTCGGCCTTTCAGTATCTGTCTATATTTCTGAGATGAGTTTATGTACATTATTTACATTATTCGGACTATTGTCCTCATCTTTTGACGCCATATTTATTACAACGCTTCGGCCTTTCAGTATCTGTCTATATTTCTGAGATTAGTTATTATGTACAATACTTACATTATTCGGACTATTGTCCTCATCTTGTCGCCATATTTATTACAACGCTTCGGCCTTTCAGTATCTGTCTATATTTCTGAGATTAGTTATTATGTACAATACTTACATTATTCGGACAATTGTCATCATCTTTGTCGCCATATTTATTACAACGCTTCGGCCTTTCAGTATCTGTCTATATTTCTGAGATGAGTTATTATGTACAATACTTACATTATTCGGACAATTGTCCTCATCTTTGTTGCCATATTCGTTTCAACGTTTCGGCCTTTCAGTATCTGTCTATATTTCTGATATGAGGCATTATGTACACTATTTACATTATTCGAACTATTGTCCTCATCTTTGTCGCCATATTTATTACAACGTTTAGACTGTTGTACGCTCCGGCCTTCTTCAGGTGGTTGGAATGTCGAACTGAAACGTTTATTTCGCTCACTGGGGCAGACTGTTCTAGTTCCACGTGCCATGTTTAATGGATGTCAGTTATCAGTAATCTCCTGTTTATTCTCCTCTCCAAGTTCTCCACTGCCTTACCTGGGTAATGAACTTATAATCTGTTGGTCCTGTCGCTGGATATGACTAACGCCTTCGTCCACTGTGCCAATTGTCCTGGCATCCATTAAACATGGATTCATATCCTGAGCGGGCAAATACGTTTACATACCGCTGCGCGAATGGTAAAGGACGTGAGTCTAAACGGCTGTATCAGATTGTGTTTCCCGATCGAAGGCCGCCGCGTTATCCAATCTTCGCTGCTGTTTATCGTCGCGTTGCTGTGTCAGGATCCGTAACACCGCAAAACTATGGCTCGTGATAGAAGGAGATCCGCTTGTACACCTGACCAGGCAGAACCCTTTCTACAGGCGATCCAGATATCAGCATACGTCGTGGCCATATCATGCCGTGCAATTAAAATCAGCGAGGATCATTCAAGATCAGCTCCTGTATCCGTATCATTTGCAACGTTGCAACGTGTGCAGGGAGTTTCACCCTCTGTTCATTCACCACGGGAGAGCTTTTGCTGATTATTTATTTCACAAACAGACGATCCGTTGTTTACCCCCTGAGTCTTGATTACGGGCAACATTTGAAAAATAGATGGAATAATAAATTTATACAACCAACATTTGTAGGAGGATCGAAATCTCTATGTTAAGAATACAAGGCTAGGCACTAGCATATGTTTAATGTATGGGCTGGAATTGTACATGACTGTCGGGTAAGTCTATATGTTCTCCCAGCATGTCTGACAGGAGCTGCCTACAGGTATTTTATATTGAATGATTTTCCAGACCTGGTAGAGGATATACTAATACGAAGACGCATGTGATTCATGTATGATGGAGCTCCATAAAATTTTAATCGCATTGCACTCAATGCATTGGCCGATATCTACCATAAAATATGAATGTGTAGGGTAAGACCGGTTTCATTGCTTACACGATCCCACAGCCACAACTATTTTGATTTTTATCTATGGGGCCACCTAAAACAATTAGTTTATGCATCAGACTTTAATAATGTAGCGACGATTCATGTGTGTGTCATAGGGGTCTGCGTAACCATTCGACATTTTGTGGGGATATTTGAAAGGGTCTGCCAGTCACCGATCCGAAGAGTGAATGTGTATGTAGAAACAAGCTGAAGACATTTTGGACATTTGTTATCAGTTGTTGCGTTGAGCTACAACGATGCTTTTTTGGACAGATGTTTACATGGATATTTTTAACTTGTTTTGGCATCAGAAACACACAACTAATGTAAGGAAAGGTATTTTTGGATTGTAGCTTAGAGCGTACATTTAATATCATCTACCTTAAAATTTAAGCTTAACTCAAAAAAGAAGGATTTGCAGACATATATTTATATGAGCATTTTTTCTTGTTTTGATGTGAGGACTACGTCCTCAAAGTTTTCAAAACTATTTTTGATACATCATCTCTCTATCCCCCTCCCTCTCTTTATATATATATATATATATATATATATATATATATATATATATAAATATAGATAACTAGGCTCGATTCGAAAAAACCCTCGGTTTTGATTTGCTAATCAAATCAATCTCGAGGAAAAAAAGTTTTAAAAAAGAAAGAGCTACAAACATGAACTTCGGCCGACAAAAAAATCGCACAGATGCAGGTCTGAAGCCCAAAAAAAAAAACCCCGATACGAGTAACAACTAACTAACAAAAGAGCTCAATACAACCGTATAGCAAAAATAGATACACCCTAGTGAACCGACAAACCTACCTAGGTTTGTCTGGCTCCCTAGAAATAATATGTATATATATATATATATATATATATATATATATATATATATATATATATATATATATATATATATATATATGATTAAATGATTGAAACCGATTGAAATTTTTTTAATTGGACTATTACGTGAGACAATTTCCATTAGAAATTTTTTTAGAACGAAAAGAAAAAAAATATATGATTAAATTTTGATCTCCTCAAAATAGATTCCTCTAGCCTTGATTTCTGCAGCAAACATTATTTGGCATTCTTTGCAAAAAGTTCTCAAAGTGTAAGTTTGATTATTCATTCCATTCTTTTTCCAAAGACTCTAAGAGATCTTTTTCCATATGTGATAGATTGATAAGATAAAAAAAATAGGCATTGTTTATCAACCTAACATGTTTTACTTTTATTAAAGTTTCGTCAGATTTTGAGAGAAAAAAAGAGAATACTCTGATTTCAGAAATGCCACCCTATTTTTTTTTTTTTAAAAAAGTACATAATTCTTTAAGATTACTATAAACTGTAAATAAACGCCAAAATCATTACATTACATCGCCATCGTTTTTGGATCCATTCGTAACGGATCTAACTTATATCCTAATACAAACAGTTCGTACATAAAGTTATAGTCAAAGAATAACCTCGCACTACGCCAACTGACTACATAAAAGTGATGATTTTAGAACTCCTCCTAATAAGCAGACATATATCATACCGAATTACGAATTCACATTGCCATTCGATGGCCGCTTAGACATAGTATAATTTTCATAAACTTACATACATATAGAATCATCTATGCCTATCAATGCACGCGATACATGAATGACTAACGAGAATCGATCCAAATAATTCTGAAAATATCAAAATTCTATCTTTTTGTCTTTTTTTCTTGCAATCTATGACGAAGCTTTGATAAAAAATAATAAAAAAATGTTAAATCTTTTATGCCCAAACTTACCTTCGACAGGCTACGCGAACTAGAGTTTCGATGTGATATGGTTGTAAGTATCTTATTTACATTGTGTAGTCCTATGTAATATATCTTAGGATGAGTTTCGATTTCAAATTCTCGAATTATGCACTTGATGCTATATACGTGTCTGCCAACATTACTTTGATATTGATGCCCAAAACCTCGATATTTCACGACTCCCAGATGATTAACGTCTGCCCTTGTTCATTCCTAATTGTCTATACCCTCTAAAGTTATTTCTTTCATTTGCCTAACTCGTATTTGCTCTTTTTTATTATTCATATCTTTTTCTTGCTGTTTTAGGGTGACGGGTAATATAATTAGCATTTTATTCTTTTTTATGTCTCTGTTATCTTCTTCATTTTTAATTTAATCCTTCCGATCTCCTTTTTTTTCATTCCTTGGCTATTACTGCTACATGTTTCTCATTCTTTACCTCCTTCTCCTCCTCCTACATTCTTCCTTGCTGCTTCATTTTCTTCTTCCTACTTCTTTCTTTTCCCTTTTTTTTCTTTCCATTTACTTCAAGTTTTTTTCTTTTTTTTTCTTCTTGGTTTCTACTTTTCTCCTTTCTCTTCTTTCTATTTTCTCATTTTCCTGTCTTCTTTCTACTATTATTCTATATTTTTTCGTTGTATCTTTGTTGTTTTTTTGTTTCTTTTTGATTTTGTTTTCTTTCTTATTTATTTTCTTGCTTTCATTGTTTCTTTTTTTTTCTTGATTCGCTTCTTTTATTTCTTTTTCTTCTTAATCTTATTATTATTTTATTTTTATCTTTCCACTGTTAATTCCTTCTTTGTATCTTTAATATTTAATTCCTTCATTCTTTCTTTTTTCCTTCTTTCCTTCCTTCCTTCATTTCGTTCTATTTTTCTCCTTAATATTATTATTATTTTTTTTTTGATCTTTTCTAATTCCTTCTTTGTATTTTTTTTTTTTTAAGCATTGAGCCCCAAGCAGGCGTGAAGCCACTAGGATGCAGGGGTTTTGGAGCGAGCAGATAAGAGTGATAGGAGGAAGGAAGGAGAATGATGGTGGGTAGATCAAGGTAATTGGAGATGTCGATTGACATTACATTTGAATAGTTGGAATTATAGCTTTCAGGAAACAGTAATTGGGAGGGTGTTCCACTGGCGAGGTGTGTGAGGTGTGAAGCTATTGGAGTAGAAGAGACGGCTACATTTGAAGGTTTCTACGGTGTAAGGGTGAGGCAGGATGCCAGCCTCGTGGGGCAGCAATTCATGGAGTCTGGGAACCAGAGAGCAGCTCATCAGAGCAGTTACCATGGAAGTATTTGTAGAAAAGACAGAGAGCGACGGCGCGTCTGTGAGAGGACTGCAAGCAAGACGCTAAGATCAGGGCCAATTAGATTACATATCTTTCTCTGGATCTTGTCAAGAACTCCGAGGTAAGCAGAAGGTGCACCAGCCCATATATGGCAGCAATACTCCATTGTATATTTGATATTTCATTTTTTCTTTCTCTCTCATTCTTTTCCTTCATTCCTTCCTTCATTTCTTCTTAATATCATTATTTTAATTATTGTTTTCCTTATTATTTATAATTTCCTCTTTATTTCTTTGTCTGACTTTTTGTATTTCTTTTTAACTTTTTATACCCTATTTTCTATTTCTGTTTGCCCTCTACATCGACAGCGACGAATATATCGTAATTCCTTTGAA
This sequence comes from Acanthosepion pharaonis, assembly GCA_903632075.3. NCBI lineage: Eukaryota > Metazoa > Mollusca > Cephalopoda > Sepiida > Sepiidae > Acanthosepion > Acanthosepion pharaonis. Next base: position 817,200 of record CAHIKZ030000784.1, on the reverse strand, counting down.
CATATATAGTAAAAACTATTTTACGGAAGAATGAAAACATATCCAGGTCACTTACTTGTATTCTCATCAGAGAATCCATTCATTTTAGGAAATCTCCAAGAGCTGATCGATAGGAATTCGGCCAAATCTTGCGAGTCTAATTCCATCACGTATATCTTTGAGTTGCATAGCGCATCCCGAGATATTTATCCGCCCAAAAGAGGAAGTTGTCTTGATGAAAAGATCTACAGGAAATGGTGGAATCGCTAGTGATACGTGCGGATCAAAGAACTCCGAGACTAATTCCTTCAATTCGCTTCGCAGCATGTTCAAATCTAAGACAACAATGAAGCTGTTTTGTGAGTTCTGTTTCAGCCATCTCGAGAGTTTGGTTACCATGTTTATATCAATAAGGGGATATACATATGAATATTGGATTTTCTCAATCTATCTCATATGATGAATAAAGCATAATACACAGGTTAGTTACAAGTTATTTTGTCTATATTATTATTGCTCTTTCTGACAATGTGTGTTTAGGTCTCATGGTATGCAACCTATCAAATATATATTTCTACGTCATGCTACTCACTTGCTGTTTGGCTCAAGATATTGTTATTTAGTGCAAATTTAAGAGAAAGGAAAGACTAATAAAAATTGATATGGAAGCTTTTCCATTTCTGAAATATAATAACGAAGTTAAGCAACAACACTACCGAGATAACAGTTCGGGATTTTGCATTTGCTTTTAAACCCCTATCTTTGTATGTGTTCATGTGTGCTTGGGCGGTCATTTGCGTATATCAGTGTGTATGAGTAAGTGGACGTAGGAGACGTTAGATAGAGGTAGTACGCTGCACCTTCGGGGAGACAGGCATTATTGGCCCGCAAGGATATCCTAAATCTCTCACGTGATCGCACCAAATTGCCATGCCCCGGTAAACTTTTGTAACTGGTAGGCTAAACTCATGTGATGAGGTAGTGTTAACACGATATCACTTGGCGAAGGAAACAGAGGGATTCTTTCTTAAGATGAACTACAACGAATACGTGTTGACGACCGAGGCGAGTCATTAAGCTGGGTGACATAGTTGGAGGAAAACGGATGTGGTCTACCCTGGAGGAGAAGGAGGAGGAGGAGGAGGGGTAAGAAGAAGAAGAAGAAGAAGAAGAAGAAGAAGAAGAAGTGTGTTTGGGTGAGACGGTGTTGTAAAACATTTTGTGACCTGGTCACTATCTTTTTCATTTTCCTCTGTCTCTCTCTCGCTGGAGCATACGGTCACATTATGCTGAAATACCGATCACATACGATCACCGAAGTTAAGCAGCGTCGAACGGGGTCAGTGCTTAGACGGGTGACAGCTTGAGAATACCAGGTGCGATAAGCTTCGATGTGCGGGTGGTTTAATTAATAATCGGGTAGAATTGTTCCAAATCGATTCAATTACACACAAATTCCCTTTGTAAAGGGATGTATCCATTCTTTTCTCTAGCTGTGGGTTAATTAGGAAGACTAATTTCATTAAACCATTATAATCGCTCTCCATCTAAGATGTAAAAATATTTTTGGGCTTTAAAGTGGTGATAAACTGTAGAACTTGAATGAATGTATCAACTATCTGAAATATACATACAATATATACTCGTCTAAAGGCGCACCTCGAGAAGGTCTAATGTTAGCAAGCTTGTCTTGCAAGAACAATTACTACTGAGTAGTAAATTCAATCCTAACTGGGTGACCTCTACATTCGGCCTTGTGCCACATTTATGCTTCGCTAGGAAAATCACTATATACTCTTCTACAGTGCGAACTTTTATGAATATTTTATTTTTTAGTTATAAGGAGAGCACTACGCACAGGTAGTTGTTTTGAAGTAATTAGAAATCAAGCATTTTCCGTTAGTCGTTAAACAAATAGATTTTTTTTCTGAAGCGCTTAAAATCCATGCCAAGTTATAAAGTCAACTTATACACGAGTATACACAGAAAATAATCACGTTCTATTCTTCTGATTTAATGCGCATGGAAATCTGCATATCGATGCAGAAAGGGATTTGAGACAAAAATATTGAAAAGTCACAACATTCATTGTATTTTCTCAGTTCCTTGTTTACTGTCGTACCAATAACCAGTCAAAAATAGACATGATAGTTGCCAAGCAGAGAACGAAGCAGGTATAATGAAGTCTTAAATTTTTTTACACGGCAACAATGGCCCTCCACATCTACTACCTTTTATAGCAAACAGAAATTTTCGCGTTTTTCCTGAATCTCAGTGTCCGTTGTTCTGTTCTAAGTTATTCGATATCTGCGCAAATTGCCTTTCTTATCTGCTTATATTTCAAAGATGAGGTATTGTAATTATTTACACTATTTACATTGTTCGGACTGTTGTCCTCAACTTCATTGCTATACTGACGACGTTTCGGCCTACTTCAGGATCTGTTTATATTTCTGAGATGAGGTATTGTAATTATTTACACTATTTACATTCTTCGGATTGTTGTCCTCATCTTCGTTGACATATTCACGACGTTTCAACCTTCTTCAGGATTTGTCTATATTTCTGAGATGAGGTATTGTAATTATTTACACTATTTACATTGTTCGCACAGTTGTCCCTATCTTTGTTGCCATATTCACGACGTTTAGGCCTTGTACGCTGTCACCTTCTTCAGGTAACTGAAATTTCGAAATGAACACTTTATTTCGTCTACCAGACACATGGCCCATTAAATAAAAACGTTGGGAGAATCCAGTGACTAGACCCCAAAATTTGTGAGATCAGTACTTGGCTACGGCAGCGATGAGCAAAAGTCGTCGAGTTGTTTTAAAGTGAGATGAATTATACTGGGATATCTAGAGGAGCCATGGCACCTGGAACTAGAACAATCTATCCCGGTGGCCGAAATAAATGGATCAGTTCGAAATTCTAATCAGCTGAAGAAAGCCGGAGCCTGAAACGGCCGAAATGTCGTGAATATAGCAACACAGATGGGAGTAACAGTACGAGCAATACGTTTCGTATATTCTGTAAGTGTCGAATTTGATTAACTGTGTTGTACGAGAAAATTGTTATCAATAATGTTTATCTTATATATCTACAAGTTTACCATTCATCAGACAATAAATTTTACATATGGGGATTAATTACGATGTTCACAGAGACAATCAGTTATTATTGTGGATGTAATGAGAAAGGTAAGTATGAATGCGTTACTTAAGTGTTAGGAATATTGTGGTACGTTTCGGTCGGTGTTTGTGGTTAGCTAAGATTAATGTTAAGAAAGAAGAAGACCGTCCTTTTCCCTATTCCCTCTTTTGGACTTCTGCCTCATTTTTATTATTATAAAGATAAATATCGCTGTTCTTTATAACACTTCCGCGCAATGTAATTGTTAGATTGTCTCGTTAGATCCATTATTACTTAGTAATGAGTTCGATCCTTACTCGCTGTTCCACACTTCCGGCTTTGTCTCACATCTAAGCTACGATTAGAAAATATTTTTTCTCGACCTAACACACAAATTGGACATATAAGAAGTAGCCAAGACTACACAGAGAATTTGAAGTATTAAAAGTGGCTGTAGTAAGAATGATAATTAAGAATATGTTGTTTTGGCGTAAGGATTACTGTGATATATTTCTGTCAGAATCGGGGAGAACTAAGTTTAACACTTTGCCTGTCCTGCATTTCACGTGTGGTGCACGGGACATGTGATTTCCACATCCATGCAACATATGTAGTGCACAGTAGGCATGATTTTAAGAGGGTAGTAAAATTAAGGACGCTTAAGAAAACAGTTTACTATTAAGCAGAAAGTATGAGAAAAGGCCTAGTCTAATAATTTGTGCATCATATATAACCACAAAAAGCTTGACTGGTAATGTAATGTCTCAAATTAAAGACATCTATTTTTCTACTTTATTGAAAGGAGTATAACATTTGCAACGCATGTGATCAGCAGAGTGTCGTGTAAATAACTTATGATTTGTACATTCTGTACATCACATGGTATGAACAGGTTTTTATTATGTGAAACACTTATATATTTGCTGATTTTATTCGACAAATAAGATGAGTTGTCTTAAAATAATTATTAATCTCAAAACAAGCATGACTGGATAGTACACAGGAAAATGTCCTGGATATGCTATACGTTATGAGATGATCGATCGAACATTTGTTGACATCATTGAAATGCAATTGCGCATGACTGCATTGTTGAGAGTTATTCAACAAATACGTTCCATATATATTTTCAGTTGTAGCACCATCGTTTTCTGAATTGCATAGCTTCACAACGTGACTAAATATGACAGAAGCCAACATTAATCAACAAACTCGTTTCACAGGGTCACTCCAGGAAAACATGCTTACTTTGTAGTTAGGCAGCATCCCCACGTTTTAACAATTTTATTAAAGAAATGGAAGTGCAATATACGGTTCGAAATATCGTAAATTTCTCAGGCATCTTTTAAATTTGTAAGAAAATTTAGAAAATTGTCGAAATGTTGTATAATATCAGTTACTTTCCTTCAGAAATATGCCTTCCTGGGTAAGACGATGAAATACATCCGACAGCAGGACTTTGATCAGGATGTTTCGCGGAGCGTGAAACCAGCTCTTAATTGCCGGTGTTCCCAGGTCCTCCCTGAACTGGGGTGATAGCTCCTGTCAGGGTCCCAGCTATGGGCAAATACTCAAAACACTATGAAAGTATAAAAAAAATAAGTTTTAACACCAGCAATAAGTTTTTTGAAAAATTGTTACCAGAAATACATTTTTGAAGATAAAATAATTCCCTGAAATACATTCTTAGCAGCAGTACATATATTCAAAAGAAAAATATTTCCAGAAATACATTTTTGGAAAAAAATATCATCAGCATTAAATAAGCCATTGACGTTGATTTTCCATAAACTGAACCAAATTAAAGCAAACCAGAAATATGATAGAAGTCGAGAAATTGTAAATGAGACGTTTATATTTTTAATGGTTCGAGTTTTGAAATTTAATTTTGGAGGAATATATATCTTATTATATTGAATATGATAAGACGTTAAGGAAAATTAGTTTAATCTCTTCATATATATATATATATATATATATATATATATATATATATATATATATATATACATATCACCCCATATATATATATATATCACTATATATATATATCACCCCATATATATATATATATATATCATATATATATATATATATATATATATATATATATATATATAAAAGTGAACATAAAGTCAACACTTAGAGGCGACAGTCTGTTTCATGCTATATGCAATCGTCCCAGAGCACACGTGGCCTGACGATTGCATATAAACTGAAATTCACACGCTCTATCTCTGATATTGAGCACTTTATCCCTAAATATAGCACTCAAGACTATATTTCTTTATATATATATATATATATATATATATATATATATATATATATATATATATATATATATATATATATATATATATATATATATATATATATATAGAGCACAGTGGAGCAGTGGTTGTGGATTGAGAATCGCAGAGCCGAGTTCAATTCAGTCGAATCCACTGCATTCACTTGATGCTAAACCCTTGGGAAAGGTATGTATCCTCTTCATCTCCCTCAGCTATGGGTAAAATAACAGGACAGACTGGGTTCTATAGCCTTGGATGGCAACTGGTCTGGGAGAAGGACAACTCTGAATTCAAAACCTGCGGGGGTCGTTTGGGAACCTTGTGGCATGCATTCGGTGCACCAGGTTTCTGTAAATCGTCCCTCAAAAAAGTGTGGCTGGTTCTGCACAAGGCCTTCACCACTATAAACAAATCTCATGTGCCGTGTGTCAGGATGTCCAGTTCCTGGGACTTGTCGTACTGACCCTCATACGTCGAGCGCGACAGGAGAGTCGATTTATATATATATATATATATATATATATATATATATATATATATATATATATATATCATTCTTCATATATATATATATATATATATATATGTATATGTAAATATATATACACACACACACACACATATATATATATATAATTATTATTTATAAAAAAATTATAACATAAGTATGTTATACAATCACTACAAAGTAGCCATTTTGTTTCAACACCCTCGGTGTCTTATAGCATACTTATGTTATAATTTTTTATAAATAATAATTATATCTGCTCTACTTTGTATTGAGCACTCTTTTAAGAATAGTAATTGTTTGTTATTGGAATTCATTCTGTATATACCAATTATATACTTTTTATATATATATATATATATATATATATATATATATATATATTTGTTGTGTGTGTGTGTGTGTGTGTATGTCTGCGCGCATGTGTCTACGTCTTCTACATCTCTGTTTTTCAGGTCTCTGTTCGACCTCTGTCATCGTTACATCTTTGAATTCTCGTGAAATCAGCGTTCCGTTAATTAGCCAATCCTTATTTTGAAGAGTCCAATCAATTTAAAAGCAATCATTGCCCCTCTGTTTATATCTGCCTTGATTTGGTTACTTCTGTCATCTTGTATGTGGCGCAGGTGCTGATTTATTTGTTAGGGTTTCCCATATTATTTAATTTAGCCAAGACCGACGCTTATGGACACTTGCACATCTTCATGTCACTAATTGATTTCAGATTTCTTCCCTCCAGTTTTCACGTCTTCATTTTAAGCTACCTTCTACTAGAACGAAAACTAATTTATTCTTTCTTTGCATTATCTAACTCTTTCATTCTTTCTTTCTTTTTTTTCTTCCATTCTTCCTGTCTTCTCTTCTCTTCTTTCTAACTTTATTTATTTATTTCATTTCTACATCTGATTTTTTTTCATTTTTCGCTTTATATTTATCATTTTGATTTCGTTCATTCTTTCCTTTTTCTGTCTTTTCCTTTCTTTCTTTTTTGTTTTATTTAACTCTTTCCTTTTTTTCACGTCCTTTCTTCCTATATTCTCTTCTTTTTTCCTTCTTTTATCTTTTTTCTTTCATTTTTCTGTTTTTTTTTTCTTTTTTGTTTTATTTATCTCTTTCTTTTTACGTCCTTTCTTCCTATCTTCTTTCTTTCTTTCTTTCTTTCTTTCTTTCTTTCCAAATCTGAAAGTTGTCATTCCCTCATTTTCGTTTTATAATTTTGTTTTCTTATAAAATTTCTTTCTTTCTTTCTTTCTTTCTTTCTTTCTTTCTTTCTTTCTTTCTTTTTCTTCCATTCTTCCTGTCTTCTCTTCTCTTCTTTCTAACTTTATTTATTTATTTAATTTCTACATCTGATTTTTTTTCATTTTTCGCTTTATATTTATCATTTTGATTTCGTTCATTCTTTCCTTTTTTCTGTCTTTTTCTTTTTTTTTTTTTTTGTTTATTTAACTCTTTCCTTTTTTTTTACGTCCTTTCTTCCTATATTCTCTTCTTTTTCCTTCTTTTTATCTTTTTTTCTTTCATTTTTGTTTTTTTCTTTTTTGTTTTATTTATCTCTTTCTTTTTACGTCCTTTCTTCCTATCTTTTTCTTTCTTTCTTTCTTTCTTTCTTTCCAAATCTGAAAGTTGCCATTCCATCATTTTCGTTTTATAATTTTGTTTTCTTATAAAATTTCTTTCTTTCTTTCTTTCATTTTTAGATCTAAAATTGTCTATTCTTTCATTTTTGATTTTTCATTTTTTCTTTTCGCTCATTTACTTTGTTTTCTTTTTCTTTTGCGTTTTTATTTCTTTCTTTCTTTATTCTTTCCTTCTTTCTTATTTGCTTTCATTTCTACATTTTAAGTTGTCCATACTTTCATTTTTCTTTTCTCATTTTGTTTTCATTCTTTTTTCTTTCCTTTTTGCATTATTTATCTCTTTCATTCTTTTCTCCTCCCTTATTTCTGTATTTTTTTCCTTTCTTCCATTTTTATACATGAAAATTGTCATCCTTTAATATTTCTTCTATCACTTTCCTTCGTCCTTTCTTTCTTTTTCTTTCGTTCATTTTCTTTCTTTCTTTCTCTTTTCTTTCATTTCTACATCTGAACATTTCCACACTTCGATTTTTCTTTTATCGTTTTGAATATTTTATTCTTTCTTTGGTTTTTTTGATTTACTTTTACGGTTGTTTTATTTATTTTTCTTTATTTCTCTCATTTCTACATCTGAAATTTTCCAGTCTTTCACTTTTTTTCATTTTGTTTTCTTTCTTTCTTTCTTTCTTGCATTCTTTCTTTCTTTCATGCATGCTTGAATTCTTTCTTTCTTTCTTGCTTGCTTGAATTCTTTCTGTCTTTCTTTCTTTCTTTCCAAATCTGAAAGTTGCCATTCCCTCATTTTCGTTTTATAATTTTGTTTTCTTATACAATTTCTTTCTTTCTTTCTTGCTTGCTTGCTTGAATTCTTTCTTTCTTGCTTGCTTGCTTGAATTCTTTCTTTCTTTCTTGCTTGCTTGCTTGAATTCTTTCTTTCTTGCTTGCTTGCTTGAATTCTTTCTTTCTTTCTTGCTTGCTTGCTTGAATTCTTTCTTTCTTTCTTTCTTGCTTGCTTGAATTCTTTCTTTCTTTCTTGCTTGCTTGCTTGAATTCTTTCTTTCTTGCTTGCTTGCTTGAATTCTTTCTTTCTTGCTTGCTTGCTTGAATTCTTTCTTTCTTGCTTGCTTGAATTCTATCTTTCTTTCTTTCTTGCTTGCTTGAATTCTTTCTGTCTTTCTTGCTTGCTTGAAATCTTTCTTTCTTGCTTGCTTGCTTGAATTCATTCTTTCTTTCATGCTTGCTTGAATTCTTTCTGTCTTTCTTTCTTGCTTGCTTGAATTCTTTCTTTCCTTCTTTCTTGCTTGCTTTCTTTCTTTCTTGCTTGCTTGAATTCTTTCTTTCTTTCTTGCTTGCTTGAATTCTTTCTGTCTTTCTTGCTTGATTTCTTTCTTTCCTTCTTTCTTGCTTGCATTCTTTCTTTCTTGCTTGCTTGAAATCTTTCTGTCTTTCTTGCTTGCTTGCTTGAATTCTTTCTTTCCTTCTTTCTTGCTTGCTTGAATTTTTTCTGTCTTTCTTGCTAGCTTGAATTCTTTCTGTTTTTCTTTCTTTCTTTCCAAATCTGAAAGTTGCCATTCCCTCATTTTCGTTTTATAATTTTGTTTTCTTATACAATTTCTTTCTTTCTTTCTTGCTTGCTTGCTTGAATTCTTTCTTTCTTGCTTGCTTGCTTGCTTGAATTCTTTCTTTCTTTCTTGCTTGCTTGCTTGAATTCTTTCTTTCTTTCTTGCTTGCTTGCTTGAATTCTTTCTTTCTTGCTTGCTTGCTTGAATTCTTTCTTTCTTGCTTGCTTGCTTGCTTGAATTCTTTCTTTCTTTCTTGCTTGAATTCTTTCTGTCTTTCTTTCTTGCTTGAATTCTTTCTTTCTTGCTTGCTTGCTTGAATTCATTCTTTCTTTCTTGCTTGCTTGAATTCTTTCTGTCTTTCTTGCTTGCTTGCTTGAATTCTTTCTTTCCTTCTTTCTTGCTTTCTTGAATTCTTTCTGTCATTCTTGCTAGCTTGAATTCTTTCTGTCTTTCTTTCTTTCTTTCCAAATCTGAAAGTTGCCATTCCCTCATTTTCGTTTTATAATTTTGTTTTCTTATACAATTTCTTTCTTTCTTGCTTGCTTGTTTGAATTCTTTCTTTCTTTCTTGTTTGAATTGAATTCTTTTTCTTTCTTTCTTTTTGCTTTCATTCTTTCTTTCCTTGCTTGCTTGATTTCTTTCTTTCTTGCTTGTTTGTTTGAATTCTTTCTTTCTTTCTTTCTTTCTTTTCTTTCTTTCTTTCTTTCTTTCTTGCTTGAATTCTTTCTTTCTTGCTTGTTTGAATTCATTCTTTCTTTCTTTCTTGCTTGAATTCTTTCTTTCTTGCTTGTTTGCTTTCTTGAATTCTTTCTTTTCTTTTTCTTTCTTTGCTTGAATTCTTTTTCTGTCTTTCTTGCTTGCTTGAATTCTTTTTTTCTTTCTTTCTTTTCAAATCTGAAAGTTGCCATTTCCCACATTTTCGTTTTATAATTTTTTTTTCTTATACAATTTCTTTCTTTCTTTCTTTCTTGTTTGCTTGAATTCTTTCTTTCTTTTCTTTCTTGCTTGAATTCTTTTTCTTTCTTGCTTGCTTTGTTTGAATTCTTTCTTTATTTCTTGCTTGCTTGTTTGAATTCTTTCTTTCTTGCTTGCTTGTTTGAATTCTTTCTTTCTTGCTTGCTTCTTTTTTTCTTTCTTTTCTTGCTTGATTGCTTTTTCTTTCTTTCTCTTTCTTGCTTGAATTCTTTCTTTCTTTCTTTCTTGCTTGAATTCTTTTTCTTTCTTGCTTGCTTGAATTCATTCTTTTCTTTCTTTTTGCTTGAATTCTTTCTTTCTTTCTTTCTTGCTCTTCATCTTTCTTTCCTTCTTTCTTGCTTGCTTGAATTCTTTCTGTCTTTTCTTGCTAGCTTATCTTCTTTCTGTCTTTCTTTCTTTCTTTCCAAATCTTTTTGCTTTCCCTCATTTTTCGTTTTATAATTTTGTTTTCTTATATCTTTTTCTTTCTTTCTTGCTTGCATCTTTTTTCTTTCTTTCTTGCTTTCTTCTTGAATTCTTTTCTTTCTTTCTTGCTTGTCTTGAATTCTTTTTTCTTTCTTTCTTGCTTTCTTCATTCTTTCTTTCTTTCCTTCTTGCTTGCTTGAATTCTTTCTTTTTGCTTTCATCTTGTCTTTTTTTCTTTCTTTCTTGCTTTTCAATTCTTTTTCTTTCTTTCTTGCTTTCGTTCTTTTTCTTTCTTTTTTTCTTGTTCTTCATCTTTTCTTTCCTTCTTCCTCTTCATCTGTCTTTTTCTTTCTTTTCTTGTTGTTTCAATTTTTTTCTTTCTTTCTTTGCTTTCATCTTTTTTTTTTTTCTTTCTTGCTTCATTTGTTCTTTTTTCTTTCTTTCTTGTTTGCTTCTTTCTTTCTTCTTTTTTCTTTCTTTCTTTCTCTTCATTCTTTCTTTTTCTTTTATTTTTCTTTCTTTCTTGCTCATTCTTTCTTTCTTTTTCTTTCTTGCTTGCTTGAATTCTTTCTTTTTCTTTCTTTCTTGCTTTCATTGTCTTTCTTTCTTTCTTCTTTCTTTCTTGCTTTTTCTTTCTTTCTTTCTTTCTTTCTGTCTTTCTTGCTCTTCATTCTTTCTTTCTTGCTTTTCATCTGTCTTTTTCTTTCTTTCTTGCTTGCTTGAATTCTTTCTTTCTTTCTTTCTTCTTGAATTCTTTCCTGTCTTTTATTTCTTTCTTTCCTTCTTTTATCTTCATCTGTCTTTTCTTTTCTTTTTTTTCTTCATCTGCCTTTCTTTCTTTTTTTTTTTTTTCTTTTGTTTTCTTCATACTTCGTTTCTTTCTTTCTTTCTTGCTCTTCATCTGTCTTTTCTTTCTTTCTTGCTTGCTTCATTTTTCTTTCTTTCTTTTTTTTGCTTTTCTTTCTTTCTCTTCATCTGTCTTTTTTTCTTTCTTTCTTTCTTTTCTTCTTCTTTCTTTTTTCTTTGTCTTTTTCTTTCTTTTGTTGCTTTTCATCTTTTTTTTCTTTCTTTCTTGCTTTCATCTGTTTCTTTCTTTCTTTTTTGTTTTTCGTCTTTTCTTTTTTTCTTTCTTGCTTTTGAATCTGTCTTTTCTTTCTTGTTTGCTTGAATTCTTTCTTTCTTTCTTTTTTTTTTTCTTTCTTTCTTGCTCTTCATTTGTCTTTTTTTTCTTTCTTTCTTTTCTTTCTTTTCTTTCTTTTTTTTCAAATCTTTTTTTCTTTTCTTTTTCATAATTTTCTTTTTTTCTTTCTTTTCTTTCTTTCTTCTTTCTTGCTTGCTTTTTTCTTTCTTTCTTCATCTGTTTTTTCTTTCTTTCTTGCTCTTCATCTTTCTTTCTTTCTTTCTTGCTTGTTTGAATCTTTTTCTTCTTTCTTGCTTGCTTCTTTCTTTCTTTCTTTCTTTCTTCTTGTCTTTTCTTTCTTTTGTTCTTTTCTTTTTTCTTTCTTTCTTGCTTGTTTTTTTCTTTTGCTTTTTGAATTCTTTCTTCATTGCTTCAATTTTTCTTTCTTTCTTGCCCTTCATCTTTTTTCTTTCTTTCTTTTCTTCTTTCTTTCTTTCTTTCTTGCTTGCTTGTCTCTGTCTTTTCTTTCTTTCTTGCTCTTCATCTCTTTTTGTCTTTCTTTCTTGCTTCTTCTGTCTTTTCTTTTCTTTCTTTCTTCTTGCTTGTCTTTTTTTCTTTCTTTCTTGCTCTTGAATTTCTTTTCTTTCTTTTCTTTCTTTTCATTCTTTTTCTTTCTTTCTTTCTCTTCATCTTTCTTTTATTTCTTTTTTTCTTTCTTTCATCTCTTTTTTCTTTCTTTCTTGCTTGCTTCATCTTTTCTTTCCTTGTTTGCTTGAATTCTTTCTTTTTCTTGCTTGCTTTTTTTTTTTTCTTTCTTGCTTTCATCTTTTTTCTTTCTTTCTTGCTTCATCTGCTTGCTTCTTCTTTTCTTTCTTGCTTTCTTGCTCTTCTCTGTCTTTTTCTTTCTTTCTTGCTTTCTTTTTTCTTTTCTTCTTTCTTTTTCTTTTTCTTTCTTTCTTGCTCTTCGTCTTTTTCTTTCTTTCTTTCTTGCTTCTGTTTGAATTCTTTTTTCTGTTTTTTTTCTTTCTTGCTCTTCATCTTTCTTTTCTTTCTTTCTTTCTTGCTTTCATCTGTCTTTCTTTCTTTCTTTTTTCATCTTTTTTCTTTCCCTTCTTTCTTTCTTTCTTTTCTTTCTTTTTCTTGCTCTTCATTTTCTTTCTTTGCTTTTTATCTTTTGTTTCTTCCTCTTCGTCTTTCTTTTCTTTCTTTCTTGCTCTTCATTCTTTCTTTCTTTTTTTTTTCTTTTCTTTTCTTTCTTTTCTTGCTTGCTTTTCTTTTTTTTTCTTTCTTGCTCTTCATCTTTCTTTCTTTCTTGCTTGAATTTTTTTTTCTTTCTTTCTTTCTTGCTTGAATTTTTCTTTCTTTCTTTCTTGCTCTTCATTTTTTTTTCTTTCTTTTTTGCTTTCATTTTTTTTTCTTTTCTTTCTTGCTCTTCATTTTTTTCTTTCTTTCTTGCTCTTCATCTGTCTTTTTTTTCTTTCTTTCTTGCTCTTTCTTTCTTTCCATCTTTTTCTGTCTTTTTTTCTTTCTTGCTCTTCATCTTCTTTTCTTTCTTTCTTGCTCTTCATCTTTTTCTTTCTTTCTTGCTCTTCGTCTTTTTCTTTCCTTCTTGCTCTTCATCTGTCTTTTTCTTTCTATCTTCCTCTTCGTCTGTCTTTTCTTTCCTTCTTGCTCTTCATCTGTCTTTTTCTTTCTTTCTTTTCTTTCTTTTCTTTTTCTTTTCTTCATCTTGCTTTTTTCTTTCTTTCTTTCTTTCTTTTTTTTTTCCTTCTTTCTTTCTTCTTTCTTTTCTTTCTTTCTTTCTTTTTTGCTTTCTTCTTCTTCATCTGTTTTTTCTTTTCTTTCTTTCTCTTCATCTGTCTTTTTTCTTTCTTTCTTCTTTCTTTTCTTTCTTTCTTGCTCTTCTCTGTCTTTTTCTTTCTTTTCTTGCTCTTCATCTGTCTTTTTTCTTTTTTCTTTCTCTTCTTTTTTTCTTTTCCTTCTTGCTCTTTCTTTCTTTTTCTTTCTTTCTTTCTCTTCATCTTTCTTTTTCTTTCTTTCTTGCTCTTCATCTGTCTTTTTTTTTTTTCTTTCTTGTTCATCTTTCTTTTTTTTCTTTCTTGCTTTCATCTTTCTTTTTTTTCTTTCTTGCTCTTCATCTGTCTTTTTTCTTTCTTTTTTTCTCTTCGTCTTTTTTTCTTTCCTTCTTTGCTCTTTTTTTTCTTGTCTTTTTCTTTCTTTCTTTCTTTTTTCTTTCTTTCTTTCTTTTCTTTCTTTTCTTTTTCTTCTTGTCTTCTTTTTTCTTTCTTTCTTGCTCTTCATCTTTTTCTTTCTTTCTTTCTTTCCATCTTTTCTTTCTTTCTTTTTTCTTTCTTTCTTTCTTTCTTTCTTCATCTGTCTTTTTTTTCTTTCTTTGTTTCATCTTTCTTTTCTTTCTTGCTTCTTCATCTGTCTTTTTTTTTTTTTCTTTTCTTTCTTTCTTTTGCTTCGTCTGTCTTTTTTCTTTCTTTCTTTTGATTTCGTCTTTCTTTCTTTCTTTTCTTTTTCTTTCTTTCTTTTTGTCTTTCTTTTCTTCTTTGCTTGTCATCTGTCTTTTTCTTCTTTCTTTTCTTTCATCTTTCTTTTTTCTTTTCTTTTCTTTCTTTCTTTTTTCTTTCTTTCTTTCTTGCTTTCTTTCTTTCTTTTTCTTTCTTTCTTTTCTTCTTTTTTTTTTTTCTTTTTTTTCTTGCTTTTGTTTCATTTCTTTCTTTCTTTTTTGTTTTCTTTCTTTTCTTTCTTTGTTTTTTCCTTTTTTTCTTTCTTTCTTTCTTGCTTGAATTCTTTCTTTCTTTTTCTTTCTTTTTTTCTTTTTTCTTTCTTTCTTTTTCTTTCTTTCTTTTTCATTTTTTATTTCTTTCTTTCTTATCTTCATTTCTTTCTTTCTTTCTTCTTTTTCTTCTTTTCTTTCTTTCTTTCTTTCTTTCTTTTTTTTTTCTTTCTTTCTTTTCTCTGTCTTTTTCATCTTTTTCTTTCTTTTTTTCTTCATCTTTTCTTTTTTCTTTCTTTCTTTCTTGCTTTGTTTCTGTCTTTTTTTTTTTCTTTCTTGCTTTCGTCTTTTTTCTTTCTTTCTTGCTTTCATCTGTCTTTTCTTTCTTTCTTTCTTTCTTCTTTCTTTCTTTCTTTCTTTATCTTTCTTTTTTTTTTCTTTCTTCATCTTTCTTCTTTTCTTTCTTTCTTGCTTGTTCTTCATTTTCTTTCTTTTTTTCTTTGTATCTTTCTTTCTTTCTTTTCTTTCTTTTCTTTCTTTCTTGCTTCTTTTCTTTCTTTCTTTCTTTCATTTCTTTTTCTTTCTTTCTTGCTCTTCATCTGTCTTTTTTCTTTCTTTCTTGCTCTTTTCTTTCTTTCTTTCTTTTTGCTTTTCATCTTTGTTCTTTTTTTTTCTTTCTTTTTGTTTGCTTTCTTTCTTTTTTCTTTCTTTTGTTTGTCTTCATCTTTTTTTTTTCTTTCTTTCTTGCTCTTTTCTTTCTTTCTTTTCTTTCTTTCTTTTCTTTCATTCTTTTCTCTTTTCTTTTCTTTCTTTCTCTTCATCTGTCTTTTTTTTTTTTTCTTTTTTTTTCTTCTTTTCTTTCTTTCTTTCTCTTTCATCTTTCTTTTTCTTTCTTTCTTTGCTCTTCATCTTCTTTTCTTTCTTTCTTCTTTCTTTGTCTTTCTTTTTTCTTTCTTTCTTTTTGCTTTCTTCATCTTTCTTTTTTCTTTCTTTCTTGCTTTTTCTTTTTTCTTTCTTTCTTTTTCTTTCTTTCTTTTTTTCTTTCTTTGTTTTTTTCTTTTTCTTTCTTTCTTTTCATCTTCTTTTCTTTCTTTTTTTCTTTCTTTCTTTTTCTTCATCTTCATCTTTTTTTCTTTCTTTCTTTCTTTTTTCATCTTTTCTTTTTCTTTCTTGCTTTTTGTCTTCTTTTTCTTTCTTTCTTTTCTGTCTTTTTCTTTCTTTCTTCCTCTTCATCTGTCTTTTTCTTTCTTTCTTGCTTTTGTTTGATCTTTTTTTCTTTCTTTTTTGCTTGCTTCATCTTTCTTTTTTTTCTTTCTTTCTTGTTTCATCTTCTTTTTTCTTTCTTTTTTCTTTCTTTTCTTTCTCTTCATCTTTCTTTTTTCTTTCTTTCTTGCTTTCTTCTGTCTTTTCTTTCTTTCTTTCTTCATCTTTGTTTTTTTTTCTTTCTTCTTGTCTTCTTTTTTCTTTTTCTTTTCTTTCTTTCTTTTCTTCTTTCTTTTCTTTCTTTCTTGCTTTTTTCTTTCTTTTTTCTTTCTTGTTTCTGTCTTTCTTTTCTTTCTTTCTTGCTCTTCATCTTTTCTTTTCTTTCTTTCTTGCTCTTCTTTCTTTCTTTTTCTTTCTTCTTTTCTTGCTTTTCTTCTTTCTTTTCTTTCCTTCTTTTTTCATCTTTTCTTTCTTTTTTTTCTTTCTTTTCTTCATCTTTCTTTTTCTTTCTTTCTTGCTTTCATCTTTTCTTTTTTCTTTCTTTCTCTTCCTTCTTTCTTTTCTTTTTTCTTGCTTTCTTCTGTCTTTTTTCTCTTTCTTGCTTTCTTCATCTTTTTTTTCCTTCTTGCTTTCATCTTTCTTTTTTTTTTTCTTGCTTGTTTTCTTTTTCTTTCTTTCTTTCTTTTTTCTTTCTTTTCTTTCTTTTCTTTTTTTTTCTTTTTTTTCTTTTTTCTTGCTTTTCATCTTTCTTTTTTTCTTTCTTTTCTTTCTTTCTTCATCTTTTTTTTCTTTTTTTGAATTTTCATCTTTTCTTTCTTTCTTTCTTTCTTTCTTTCTTTCTTGCTTCATCTTTTTTTCTTTCTTTTCTCATCTTTTCTTTTCTTTCTTTCTTTTTCTTCATTCTTTCTTTCTTTTTTCTTGCTCTTCATCTCTCTTTTCTTTCTTTCTTTCTTCATCTTCTTTTTTTCTTTCTTTCTTGCTCTTCATCTTTTCTTTCTTTCTTGCTCTTCATCTGTCTTTTCTTTCTTTCTTTCTTTCATCTTTCTTTTCTTTCTTTCTTTTTGCTCTTCATCTGTCTTTTTCTTTCTTTCTTTCTCTTCATCTTCTTTTCTTTCTTTCTTGTTTTCTTTTTCTTTCTTTCTTGCTCTTCATCTCTTTTTTCTTTCTTTCTTTCTTGCTTTCTTTTCTGTCTTTTCTTTCTTTTCTTTTCTCTTCATCTGTCTTTTCTTTCTTTTCTTTCTCTTCATCTGTCTTTTTTCTTTCTTTCTTGCTCTTCATCTCTTTCTTTCTTTCTTTCTCTTCTTTTCTTTCTTTCTTTTTCTTTTCTTTCTTTTGCTTTCTTTCTTTCTTCTTGCTTGTTTTTTTCTTTTCTTTCTTGCTTGATTGTTTTTCTTTCTTTTTTCTTTCTTTCTTCATTTCTTTTTCTTTCTTTCTTGTCTTCATCTTTCTTTTTTCTTTTCTTGCTCTTCATCTGTCTTTTTTTCTTTCTTTTCTTGCTCTTCATCTTTTCTTTTTTCTTTTCTTTCTTGCTTTTCTTTTCTTTCTTTCTTTTCTTTTCTTTTTTTTTTCTTTCTTCTTTCTTTTTTCTTTCTTTCTTGTCTTTTCTTTCTTTCTTTTTTTTTCTTTTTCTTTCTTTCTTTTTCATCTTTCTTTCTTTCTTTTCTTTTCTTTCTTCATCTTTCTTTTTTGCTTCATCTTTTTTCTTTCTTCTTTCTTTTTTTTTTCTTGCTCTTTTCTGTCTTTTTCTTTCTTTCTTGCTCTTCATCTGTCTTTTTCTTTCCTTCTTGCTCTTCATCTTTTTTTCTTTCTTTCTTTTTCTTTTATCTTTCTTTTCTTTCTTTCTTTCCTTTTGTCTTTTCTTTCTTTCTTTTTCGTCTTTTTTTTTCTTTCTTTTCTTCTTCTGTTCTTTCTTTTTTTTTTTTTCTTTCTCTTCGTCTTTCTTTTTTTTTTTCTTTCTTGCTTTCATCTTTTTTCTTTCTTTCTTCTTTCTTTTCTTCTTTTCTTTTTTTCTTTTTCTTTTTTTTCTTTCTTTCTTTTCATCTTTTTCTTTCGTTCTCTCTTCTTCTTTCTTTTTCTTTCTTTCTTGCTCTTCATCTGTCTTTTTTTCTTTCTTTTTTTCATCTGTCTTTTTTCTTTCTTTCTTTTTCTTCATCTTTCTTTTCTTTCTTTCTTTCTCTTCATCTTTTTTTCTTTCTTTCTTGCTCTTCATCTGTCTTTTTTTTTTTCTTTTTTCATCTTCTTTTTTTTTCTTTTTTTTCTTTCTTCTTGTCTTTTCTTTTCTTTCTTTCTTGCTTTCATCTTTTTTTTCTTTCTTCTCTTCTCTTTTTCTTTCTTTCTTGCTTTCATCTGTCTTTTTTTTTCTGTCTTCTTTTCTTTCTTTTCTTTCTTTCTTTGCTCTTCATCTTTCTTTTTTTCTTTTTCTGCTCTTCATCTTCTTTTTTTTCTTTCTTCATCTTCTTTTTCTTTCTTTCTTTCTTTTTTTTTCTTTCTTTCTTGCTTTCTTCTTGTCTTTTTCTTTTTTCTTTCTTCATCTTGCTTTTCTTCATCTGTCTTTTTCTTTCTATCTTCCTCTTCGTCTGTCTTTTCTTTCTTTCTTTTTGTCTTCATCTGTCTTTTTTCTTTCTTTCTTGCTTTCATTGTCTTTTTCTTTCTTTCTTGCTTCATCTGTCTTTTCTTTCTTTCTTGCTCTTCATCTGTCTTTCTTTCCTGCTTGCTCTTCATCTGTCTTTTTTTTCTTTCTTGCTCTTCATCTTTCTTTTTCTTTTTTCTCTTCATCTTCTTTCTGTTCCTCTTTTTCTTTCTTTTTTCTTTCTTCTTTTCGTCTTTTCTTTTTTTTCTTTCTTTTTTCTTCTGTCTTTTTTCTTTCTTTCTTGCTCTTCTGTCTTTTCTTTCTTTCTTGCTCTTCATCTGTCTTTTTTCTTTTGATTTTTCTTTTCTTCTTGCTCTTCTTTTTTTTTTTTCTTGCTCTTCATCTTTCTTTTTTTTCTTTCTTGCTCTTCATTTTGTCTTTTTCTTTCTTGCTTTCTTTCTTTTTCTTTCTTTTTTTTTTCATCTGTCTTTTCTTTCTTCTTGCTCTTTTTTTTTTCTTTCTTTCTTGCTCTTCATCTGTTCTTTTTTTTCTTTCTTGCTCTTCATCTTTTTTCTTTCTTTCTTTCTCTTCATCTTTTTTCTTTTCTTTCTTGCTCTTCATCTGTCTTTTTTCTTCTTTCTTGCTCTTCATCTGTTTTTTTTCTTTCTTTCTTGTCTTTTTCTTTCATCTTCTTTCATTTTTCTTTTCTTTCTTTTGCTCTTCATCTGTCTTTTTTCTTTCTTGCTCTTCATCTTTTCATTCTTTCTTTTCTTTTGCTTTCTTTCCTTCTTTTCTTCATCTTTCTTTCTTTTCTTTCTCTTCTCTTTCTTCTTTCTTTCTTTCTTTTTTTCTTTTTTTTTTTCTTTTCTTTCTTTCTTTTCTTTCCTTCTTGCTCTTCATCTGTCTTTTTCTTTCTATCTTCCTCTTCATCTGTCTTTTCTTTCTTTCTTGCTCTTCATCTGTCTTTTTCTTTCTTTCTTGCTCTTCATCTGTCTTTTTCTTTCCTTCTTGCTCTTCATCTTTCTTTTTCTTTCTTTCTTGCTCTTCATCTGTCTTTTTCTTTCTTTCTTGCTCTTCATCTGTCTTTTCTTTCTTTCTTGCTCTTCATCTGTCTTTTTTTTCTTTCTTGTCTCTTTCTTTCTTTTTCTTTCTTCATTCTTTCTCTTCTTTTTTTTTTCTTTTCTTGCTTTTCTTCTTTCTTTCTTTTTCTTCTTTCTTTTTTCATCTTTTTTTTTTCTTTCTTTCTTGCTCTTCATCTGTCTTTTCTTTCTTTCTTGCTCTTCATCTGTCTTTTTCTTTCTTTCTTGCTCTTCATCTGTCTTTTTTCTTTCTTGCTCTTCATCTTCTTTCTTCTTTCTCTGTCTTTTCTTTCTTTCTTTTCTTTCTTTCTCTTCATCTGTCTTTTCTCCTTTCTTGCTCTTCATCTTTCTTTCTTTTCTTTTCTTTCTTTTTTCTTTCTTTCTTGCTCTTTTTTTTTCTTTCTTTCTTGCTCTTCATCTTCTTTTTTTCTTTCTTTTTCATCTTTCTTTTCTTTCTTTCTCTTCATCTTTCTTTTCTTTCTTCTTCCTTTTCTTTCTTTCTTTCTTTTCATCTTTCTTTTTTCTTTTCTTTCTTTCTCTTCATCTTCTTTTCTTTCTTTCTTTTACTTCATCTGTCTTTTCTTTCTTTCTTGTTTCATCTTTCTTTTTTTTCCTTCTTGCTCTTCATCTGTCTTTTCTTTCTTTCTTGCTCTTCATCTTTCTTTTTTTTTCTTTCTTCTTTTCTTGCTCTTCATTTCTTTTTCTTTCTTGCTTTTCTTTCTTTTCTTTCTTCATCTGTCTTTTTTCTTTCTTTCTTGCTCTTCATCTGTCTTTTTCTTTCTTTCTTGCTCTTCATCTGTCTTTTTCTTTCTTTCTTGCTCTTCATCTGTCTTTTCTTTCTTTCTTCTTGCTCTTCATCTGTCTTTTTCTTTCTTTCTTGCTCTTCATCTTTTTCTTTCTTTCTTGCTCTTCGTCTTTTTCTTTCCTTCTTGCTCTTCATCTGTCTTTTCTTTCTTTCTTGCTCTTCATCTGTTTTTTCCTTTTCTTTCTCTTTCGTCTTTCTTTCTTTCTTTCTTTCTTGCTCTTCATCTGTCTTTTTCTTTCTTTCTTTCTTGCTCTTCATCTTTTTCTTTCTTTCTTGCTCTTCATCTGTCTTTTTCTTTCTTTCTTGCTCTTCATCTTTTTCTTTCTTTCTTGCTTTTCTTCTTTCTTCATCTTTCTTTTCTTTCTTTTCTTTTTTTCTTTCTTTCTTTCTTTTCTTTTTTCTTTCTTTTTTTTCCTTCTTGCTTCTTCATTTTTCTTTTCTTTCTTCTTGCTTCATCTGTCTTTTTTTCTTTCTTGCTCTTCATCTTTCTTTTTTTCTTTCTTTTCTTTTCTTTTCATCTTTTTTCTTTCTTTTTCTTTTCATCTGTCTTTTTTCTTTCTTTCTTTCTCTTCATCTGTCTTTTTTTCTTTCTTTCTTCTTCATCTTTCTTTCTTTCTTGCTCTTCATCTGTCTTTTCTTTCTTTCTTGTCTTTTCATCTTTTTTTTTTTTCTTTCTTGCTCTTCATCTTTTTTTCTTTCCTTTCTTGCTCTTCATCTTTCTTTCTTTCTTTCTTGCTCTTCATTCTGTCTTCTTTCTTTCTTTCTTTTCTTCTTCATCTTTTTCTTTCTTTCTTTCTTCATCTGTCTTTTCTTTCTTTCTTTCTCTTCTCTCTTTTCTTTTTTCTTTCTCTTCTTTCCTTCATCTTTCTTTTCTTTTTTTCTTGCTCTTCATCTGTCTTTTTCTTTCTTTCTTGCTCTTCTTCTGTCTTTTCTTTCCTTCTTGCTTTCTTCTTTTCTTTTCTTTCTTCTTTCTTTTTCTTTTCTTTCTTCATCTGTCTTTTCTTTTCTTTCTTTCTTGCTCTTCATCTGTCTTTTTCTTTCTTTCTTGCTCTTTTCTGTCTTTTCTTTCTATCTTTTGAATCTTCTGTCTTTTTTTCTTTCTTTCTTGCTTCATCTGTCTTTTTTCTTTCTTGCTCTTCATCTGTCTTTTTCTTTCTTTCTTTTCTTCATCTTTTTTCTTTCTTGCTCTTCTTTTCTCTTTTTTCTTTCTTTCTTGCTTGTTCATCTTTCTTTTTCTTTTTTCTTTCATCTTCTTTTCTTTTGTCTTTTTCTTTCTTTTCTTTTCATCTTTTCTTTTTTCTTGCTCTTCATCTTTCTTTTTCTTTCTTTTCTTCATCCTCTTCTTCTTTCTTTCTTTCTTTTCTTTCTTGCTCTTCATCTTTCTTTTTCTTTCTTTCTTTCTTTCTTCATCTTTTTCTTTCTTTCTTTCTTGCTTTCATCTGTCTTTTTTTCTTTCTTTTTCTTCATCTTCTTTTTCTTTCCTTCTTTCTTTTCATCTTTCTTTTTTCTTTCTTTCTTTCTCTTCATTTTCTTTCTTTCTTTCTTCCTCTGCTCTTTTTTCTTTCTTTCTTCTTCATCTTTCTTTTTTCTTTCTTTTTTCTCTTCATCTTTCTTTTCTTCTTTCTTGCTTGATTCATCTGTTTTTTTCTTTCTTGCTCTTCATTCTTTTTTTTCTTTCTTTCTTGCTCTTCATCTTTTTCTTTCTTTCTTGCTCTTCATCTTTTTCTTTCTTTCTTGCTCTTCATCTTCCTTTTTCTTTTCTTTCCTTCTTGTCTTCATCTTTCTTTCTTTCTTTTCTTCTTCTTTTTCTTTCTTTCTTCTTTTTTCTTTTTTTTCTTTCTTTCTTTCTTGAATCTTCATCTTTCTTTTCTTTCTTGCTTTCTTCTTTCTTTTCTTTCTTTCTTGCTCTTCATCTTTTTTTCTTTCTTTTCTTGCTTCTCTTTTCTTTTTTTTGCTTGAATTCTTTTCTTTTTTCTTTCTTGCTCTTCATCTTTCTTTCTTTCTTGCTCTTCGTCTTTTTCTTTCCTTCTTGCTCTTCATCTGTCTTTTTCTTTCTTTCTTGCTCTTCATCTTTTTCTTTCTTTCTTGCTCTTCATCTTTTTTTTCTTTCTTTCTTGCTCTTCATCTGTCTTTTTCTTTCTTTCTTCCTCTTCGTCTGTCTTTTCTTTCTTTCTTGCTCTTCATCTGTCTTTTCTTTCTTTCTTGCTCTTCATCTGTCTTTTTCTTTCTTTCTTTCTTTCTCTTCTTTTTTCTTTCCTTCTTTCTTCATCTGTCTTTTTCTTTCTTTCTTTTCTTGCTTTTCATCTTTCTTTTTTAAATTCTTTTTTCTGCTTGTTTCATCTTTTCTTTTCTTTCTTTCTTGCTCTTCATCTTTTTTTTCTTTCTTTCTTCTCTTCTCTTTCTTTCTTTCTTTTTTCTTTCTTTCTTTTCTTCTTTTTTTTCTTTCTTTCTTGCTTTCATCTTTCTTTTCTTTCTTTCTTGCTCTTCATCTTTCTTTTCTTTCTTTCTTCCTTCGTCTTCTTTTCTTTCCTTCTTTCTTTCTTTCTCTTTTCTTTCTTTCTTGCTCTTCATCTTTTTCTTTCTTTCTTGCTCTTCATCTTTTTTCTTTCTTTCTTGCTCTTCATCTGTCTTTTTCTTTCTTTCTTGCTCTTCATCTTTTTCTTTCTTTCTTGCTCTTCATCTGTCTTTTTCTTTCTTTCTTGCTCTTCATCTTTTTCTTTCTTTCTTGCTCTTCGTCTTTTTCTTTTTTCTTTCTTTTTTTCTTTCCTTCTCTTCTTTCTTTCTTTTTCTTTCTTTCTTTTCTTTCTTTCTTTCTTGCTCTTTCTTTTTTTTCTTTCTTTCTTGCTCTTCATCTTTCTTTTCTTTCTTTCTTGCTCTTCATCTGTCTTTTCTTTCTTTCTTTCTTGCTCTTCATCTTTCTTTTTTTCTTTTCTTTTCTTTTCTTTCATTCTTGCTTTCATTTTTTTTTTTCTTCTTTCATCTTCTTTTCTTTTCTTGCTTTCTTCATCTTTTTCTTTCTTTCTTGCTCTTCATCTTTTCTTTCTTTCTTTCTTCTTGCTCTTTTTCTTTCTTTTTCTTCATCTGTCTTTTCTTTCTTTCTTTTCTTCATCTTTTTTTTCTTTCTTTTTTTTCATCTGTCTTTTTCTTTCTTTCTTTTCTTCATCTTTTTTTTCTTTCTTCTTGCTTTCTTTTTTTTCTTTCTTTCTCTTCATCTCTTTTTCTTCTTTCTTGCTCTTCATCTGTCTTTTTTTTTCTTTCTTTTTTTTCTTTCTTTCTTTCTTTCATCTGTCTTTTTTTCTTTCTTTCTTGCTCTTCATCTGTCTTTTTTTCTTTCTTTCTTGCTCTTTCTGTTCTTTCTTTTTTTTCTTTCTTTTTCTTCTTCTCTTTTTCTTTCCTTCTTGCTCTTCATCTTTCTGTCTTTTTTCATCTTTTCTTTTTCTTTCTTGTTCTTCATCTTTTCTTTCTTTCTTTCTTGCTCTTTCTTTCTTTTTCTTTCTTTCTTGCTCTTCATCTGTCTTTTTTTTCTTTCTTTTCCTCTTCTTTTCTTTTCTTTCTTTCTTTTTTCATCTGTCTTTTTCTTTCTTTCTTTCTTGTCTTCATCTGTCTTTTTTTTTTCTTTCTTCCTTTCATCTTTCTTTCTTTCTTTCTTTCTTGTCTTTTCTTTCTTGTGAATTCATCTTTCTTTTTTCTTTCTTTCTTGAATTTCATCTTTCTTTTCTTTCTTTTCTTTCGTCTTCTTTCTTTTTGCTTTTCTTCTTTTCTTTCTTTCTTCCTCTTCATCTTTCTTTTCTTTCTTTTCTTGCTCTTCATCTTTTCTTTTTTTTTTCTTGCTTTTCTTTTCTTTCTTTCTTTCATCTTTTTTTTTTTCCTTCTTTCTTTTCATCTTTCTTTTTTTCTTTCTTTCTTTCTTTTTGTCTGTCTTTTTTCTTTCTTTCTTGCTTTCATCTGTCTTTTCTTTCTTTCTTGCTCTTCATCTGTCTTTTTCTTTCTTTCTTGCTTCTTTTTCTTTCTTTCTTTTCTTTCTTTCTTTTCTTTCTTTTCTTTTCTTTTTTTCTTTCTTCTTCTGTCTTTTCTTTCTTCTTGCTTTCATCTGTCTTTTTTTCTTTTTTTTGCTCTTCATCTTTTTTTTTCTTTTCTTGTTCTTCATCTGTCTTTTCTTTTTCTTTCTCTTCATCTGTCTTTTTTCTTTCTTTCTTTCTTTCTTCATCTTTCTTTTTTCTTTTTTTTTCATTTTTCTTTCTTCTTCTTTCTTTTTCTTTCTTTCTTGCTCTTCATCTCTTTTCTTTCTTTCTTTCTTTCTTCTTTTTCTTTCTTTCTTGCTTTTCTTTTCTTTTTTCTTTCTTTCTTGCTCTTTCTTTCTTTCTTTCTTTCTTTCTTTTTTTTTTTTTCTTGCTTTCATCTTTTTTCTTTCTTTCTTGCTCTTCATCTTTTTCTTTTCTTTCTTTCTTGCTTTCTTCTTTTTTTTTCTTTCTTTCTTTCTTTCTTCTTTTCTTTCTTTCTTGCTCTTCATCTTTCTTTTCTTTCTTTCTTTCTTTCATCTTTTTCTTTCTTTCTTTCTTTCTTTCTTTCTTCATTTTTTGCTTTTTTCTTTCTTTTTCTTCTTGTTTCTTTTTTTTTTCTTTCTTTCTTTCTTCTTCTTTCTTTTTTTCTTTCTTGTCCTTCATCTTTCTTTTCTTTCTTGCTCTTTTTCTTTCTTTTCTTTCTTTTCTTTTTTTTCTTTCTTTCTTGCTCTTCATCTATCTTTTTTTTTTCTTTCTTTCTTTCTTGTTCATTCTTTTTTTCTTTCTTTCTTGCTCTTCATCTGTCTTTTTTCTTTCTTTCTTTGCTCTGTCTTTTTTTTTTTCTTTCTTGCTCTTCATCTTTCTTTTTCTTTCTTTCTTTCTTCAATTCTTTCTTTTTCTTTCTTTTGCTTCTCTTCTTTCTTTCTTCTTGCTTGCTTGAATTCTTTTCTTTCTTGCTTGCTTGTGAATTCTTTCTGTCTTTTTCTTTCTTTCTTTCCTTCTCTTTCTTTTCTTTCTTTTTTGCTTTCATTGTTTTTTTTTCTTTCTTTTCTTTTCTTCTTCTGTCTTTTTTTCTTTCTTTCTTTTGCTTGCTTCTTTTCTTTCTTTCTTGCTTTTTTTTTCTTTCTTTTCTTTCTTCATCTTCTTCTTTCTTTCTTTTCTTGCTTGCTTTTTTCTTTTCTTTCTTTCTTTGTTTCTTGCTCTTTCTTTCTTTTCTTTCTTGCTTTTTGATTCTTTTTTCTTTCTTTCTTTCTTGCTTTTCTTTTTCTTTTTTCTTTCTTTTTCTTTCTTTCTTGCTTTTCTTGCCTTTTCTTTTTCTTTCTTGCTTGCTTCTTCTTTTTTCTTTCTTGCTTCATCTTCATTTCTTTCTTTCTTTTTCTTTCTTTAAGTTGAATTCATTCTTTCTTTTTCTTTCTTGCTTGCTTTTCGTCTTTCTTTTTCTTTCTTTCTTGCTTGAATTCTTTTCTTTCTTTCTTTCTTTCTTTTTTCTTTGAAAATTTTTCTTTCCTTTCTTTCTTGCTTGTTTCTTTGTTTTCTTTCAATTTCTTTCTTTCTTTTTCTTGCTTTCTTGTTTCTTTCTTTTTTTTCCTTCTTGCTTAATTCTTTCTTTTCTTTCTTTCTTGCTTCGTTCTTTCTTTTCTTTCTTTCTCTTCTTGCTTGAATTCTTTCTTTTCTTTTCTTTCTTTTTCTTGAATTCTTTTTTTTTCTTTCTTGTTTGCTTGAATTCTTTCTTTTTGCTTTTCTTTTTTGAATTCTTTCTTTTTTTTTTTCTTTCTTGCTTTCTTGTCTTTTCTTTCTTGCTTGTTTAATTCTTTCTTTCTTTTCTTGCTTTCTTCTTTCTTTCTTTCTTTTTTGCTTTCTTTCTTTCTTTCTTTCTTGCTTTTTCTTTTCTTTCCTTTTCTTTCTCTGTCTTTTCTTTCTTTCTTTCTTTCTTTCTTCTTGCTTTCTTTTTTTTCTTTCTTTCTTTCTTTTGCTTGCTTTCTTTCTTTTTTTTTCTTTCTTGCTTGTTTGTTTTCTTTTCTTTCTTTCTTTTCTTGCTTGAATTCTTTCTTTTCTTTTCTTTCATTTGTTTGTTGAATTTTTTTCTTTCTTTCTTGCTTGCTTTTCTTTTCTTTCTTTCTTTCTTTTGTTTGCTTGAATTCTTTCTTTCTCTTCATCTTTCTTTCTTTCTTTCTTGCTCTTCATCTCTTTTTCTTTCTTTTTTTTCTTGCTTGCTTGAATTCTTTTTTCTTTCTTTCTTTCTTTTTTCTTTCTTTCTTTCTTTCTTGCTTTCTTTCTTTCTTTCTTTCTTTTCATTTTGTCTTTTCTTTCTTTCTTGCTTGCTTCTTTCTTTTCTTTCTTTCTTGCTTGAATTCTTTCTTTCTTTCTTGTTTGCTTGAATTCTTTCTTTTTTCTTTTCTTTCTTGCTTTCAATTTTTTCTTTCTTTTCTTGCTTGCTAATTTCTTTTTTCTTTCTTTCTTCTTTCTTTCTTTCTTTCTTTCTTGCTTCTTCATCTGTCTTTTCTTTCTTTCTTTCTTTTCTTGTTTGAATTCTTTTTCTTTCTAATTTTTTTTCTTATAAATTTCTTTCTTTCTTTCTTTCTTTTGCTTGCTCTTTTCTTTCTTTTCTGCTTGCTTGAATTTCTTTCTTTTCTTTCTTTCTTGCTCTTCAATCTTTCTTTCTTTTCTTGCTTGCTTCTTTCCTTTTCTTTCTTTCTTGCTTTTCATCTGTCTTTTTCTTTCTTTCTTTTCTCTTCATTTGTTTTTTCTTTCTTTCTTTCTTTCTTTTCTTCTTTTCTTTCTTTCTTTCTTGCTTGAATTCTTTCTTTTTTTCTTTCTTGCTTGTTGAATTTTTTCTTTCTTTCTTGCTTCATCTGTCTTTTTTCTTTCCTTCTTGCTTTCATTGTCTTTTTTTCTTTCTTTCTTTCTTTCTTTCTTTTCTTTCTTTCTTGAATTCTTTTTTTTTTTTTTCTTTCTGTCTTTCTTTCTTTTCTTTCTTTCTTGCTTTTTTGAATTCTTTCTTTTCTTTCTTGCTTGTTTGAATTCTTTTCTTTCTTTCTTTTGCTTGTTCATCTTTCTTTTCTTTCTTTCTTGCTTGAATTGAATTCTTTCTTTCTTTCTTTCTTGCTCTTTCATCTTTCTTTTTTCTTTTCTTGCTTGTTTTCTTTCTTTTCTTCTTTTTCTTTTCTTTTTTGCTTGAATTCTTTCTTTCTTTCTTCTTGCTTGCTCAATTCTTTTCTTTTTTTTTGCTTGTTTCCCTCTTTCTTTTCTTTCTTTTCTTTTGTTTCTGTCTTTTTCTTTCTTTCTTGTTCTGCTTGAATTTTTTTTCTTTCTTGTCTTGTTTTCTTTCTTTCTTTCTTTCTTTCTTTCTTTCTTTCTTTTCTTTTTTTCTTTCTTTCTTTTTTCTGTTTTCTTTTCTTTCTTGCTTGCTTCGTTTTTCTTTTCTTTCTTTCTTTTCTTTTGCTTGCTTTTTTCTTTCTTTCTTTCTTCATTCTTTTGTTTCTTCTTTCTTTCTTTCTTTCTTTTGTTTTTGAATTCATTTCTTTCTTTCTTTCTTGCTTGTTTGAATTCTTTCTTTCTTTCTTTCTTTTCGTTCTTTCTTTTCTTTCTTTCTTGCTCATTTTCTTTCTTTTTTTGCTTTCTTTCTTTTCTTTCTTTTCTTTC
Source organism: Acanthosepion pharaonis (assembly GCA_903632075.3). NCBI lineage: Eukaryota > Metazoa > Mollusca > Cephalopoda > Sepiida > Sepiidae > Acanthosepion > Acanthosepion pharaonis. The sequence continues at coordinate 789,621 of CAHIKZ030000784.1, read as the reverse complement.
TTGCTTGCATTGCCATCTTTCTTTTTCTTTCTTTCTTGCTTTTCTTGAATTCTTTCTTTCTTTCTTTCTTGCTTGTTTGAATTCTTTCTTTTTCTTTCTTGCTTGTCTTCTTTCTTTCTTTCTTTTCTTTCCTTCTTGTCTTCTTTGTCTTCTTTCTTTCTTGCTTTTCTTTGAATTCTTTCTTTTCTTTCTTTCTTTCTTGCTTTCATCTGTCTTTTTTTTTCTTTCTTGCTTGTTTTCTTGAATTTCTTTCTTTCTTGCTAGCTTGAATTTTTCTTTCTTGCTTGCTTGAATTTTCTGTCTTTTCTTGCTTGCTTGAATTCTTTCTTCTTTCTTTTTTGTTTTCTTAATTCTTTCTTCTTGCTTTTTTTCCCTCTTTTCTTTTTTCTTTTTTTGTTTCTTTCTTTCTTTTCTTTCTTTCTTTTTTCTTTCTTTCTTGCTTGAATTCTTTTCTTTTCTTTCTTTTGCTTCATCTTCTTTTCTTTCTTTCTTTTTTTGATTTTTCTTTCTTTCTTGCTTTCTTCTTTGAATTCTTTCTTTCTTGCTTTTCATCTGTCTTTTCTTTCTTTCTTTCTTGCTTCATCTTTTCTTTCTTTCTTTCTTGCTTTCTTTCATCTTTTTCTTTCTTTCTTTCTTTAATTTTCTTTCTTTCTTTTCTTTCTTGCTTTTCTTCTTTCTTTTCTTTCTTTTCTTGTTTGCTTGAATTTGAATTCTTTCTTTTCTTGCTTGCTTGCTTGAATTCTTTTTTTCTTTCTTTCTTGCTTGCTTGAATTCTTTCTTTCTTTCTTGCTTGTTTGAATTTCTTCTTTTCTTTCTTTCTTGCTTGCTTCCTTCTTTCTTTTCTTGCTTTCTTTTGAATTCTTTTTTTCTTTCTTTCTTGCTTGCCTCTTTCTTTTCTTCTTTTTCTTTTCTGTTGTTTTTCTTTCTTTCTTTCTTTTTCTTTCTTGTTTGTTTGAATTTTTCTTTCTTGCTTGCTTGCTTGAATTCTTTTCTTTTTTCTTTTTGCTTGCTTGAATTTTCTTTCTTTCTTTCTTGCTTGCTTGAATTCTTTCTTTCTTTCTTGCTTTTTCTTGAATTCTTTCTTTCTTTCTTTCTTGCTTTTTTGTCTTTTTTGCTTTCTTTTCTTTCTTGCTTTCTTTTCTTCTTTTCTTTTTGCTTGAATTCTTTCTTTCTTTCTTGCTTCTTGCTTTTCTTTTCTTTCTTGCTTTCTTTGCTTGAATTCTTTCTTTCTTGCTTGCTTGCTTGAATTCTTTCTTTCTTTCTTGCTTGCTTCTTTTTTCTTTCTTTCTTGCTTGCTTCAATTCTTTTTTTCTTTCTTTCTTTGAATTCCTTTTTTCTTTCTTTTCTTGTTTTCATTTTTTTTTTTCTTTCTTTCTTGCTTATTGTCTTTCTTTCTTTCTTGCTTGTCTTTTTTGAATTCTTTCTTTTCTTTTCTTTTGTTTTTGAATCTTTTTCTTTTTTTTCTTTCTTGTTTGCTTTCTTTCTTTCTTTCTTTCTTTCTTTGATTCTTGAAAAATTTTCTTTCTTTCTTTCTCTTTTATAAATTTTTTTTTCTTTGTCTTTCTTGAATTCTTTTCTTTCTTTCTTGCTTGAATCTTTTCTTTCTTTTTGCTTTTCTTTTTGCTTTCTTTTCTTCATCTTTTTCTTTTTGCTTTCTTTCTTCATCTTTCTTTCTTGCTTTCTTTCTTTCTGTCTTTTCTTCTTCTTTCTTCTTTTCTTTCTTGCTTTCATTCTTTCTTTCTTTCTTTCTTGCTCTTTGAATTCTTTCTTTCTTTCTTTCTTCTTTTTTTCTTTCTTGCTTGCTCTTCTTGAATTTTTTTCTTTCTTGCTTGCTTGCTTGTCTTTTCTTTCTTTCTTGCTTGCTTGCATGATTCTTTCTTTCTTTCTTTCTTTGTTGCTTCAATTCTTTTCTTTCTTTCTTTCTTTGTTGAATTCTTTCTTTCTTTCTTTCTTTTTTGAATTCCTTCTTGTCTTCTTCTTTTTCTTTCTTTCTTGCTCTTCATTCTTTCTTTTTTTTCTTTGCTTGTTTCTTTCTTTCTTTTTCTTTCTTGCTTGAATTCTTCTGTCTTTCTTTCTTTCTTGAATTTTTCTTTCTTTCTTTCTTTCTTTCATTCTTTCTTTCTTTCTTTCTTTCTTTCTTTCATCTTTTTTCTTTCTTTCTTGTTTCTTTTCTTTCTTTTTCTTTCTTTCTTGCTTTCTTTCTTCTTTTCTTTCTTTCTTGCTCTTCTTGAATTCTTTCTGTCTTTCTTTTCTTTCTTTCTTTGTTCTTAAAGTTGCCATTCCCTCATTTTCGTTTTATAATTTTGTTTTCTTTTCATCTTTCTTTTCTTTCTTTCTTGCTTGCTTGCAATTCTTTTTCTTTCTTTCTTGCTTGTTTGAATTCTTTCTTTCTTTGCTTTGCTTGCTTTCTTTCTTCTTTCTTTTTTTCTTTCTTTCTTGCTTGCTTGAATTCTTTCTTTCTTGCTTGTTTGCTTCTTCTTTCTTTCTTTTTCTTTCTTGCTTGAATTCTTTCTTTCTTTCTTTCTTGCTTGCTTGAATTCATTCTGTTTTTCTTTCTTGCTTGAATTCTTTCTTTTGCTTGCTTGCTTCTTTTTCTTTCTTTCTTGCTTCTTGAATTTCTTTCTTTCTTGCTTTCTTTTTTCTTTCTTTCTTTCTTTCTTTCTTGTTTGAATTCTTTCTGTCTTTTCTTGCTTGCTTGAATTCTTTCTGTCTTTCTTTCTTTCTTTCCGTGCTTGCCATTTTGAATTTTCGTTTTTTTTCTTGTTTTCTTATACAATTTCTTTCTTTCTTTCTTTGCTTGTTTGAATTCTTCTTTCTTTCTTGCTTTTTGTTTTTTTTCTTTCTTTTCTTGCTTGCTTGCTTGAATTCTTTCTTTCCTGCTTGCTTGCTTGAATTCTTTCTTTCTTGCTTTCTTGCTTGCTTGAATTCTTTCTTTCTTTCTTTCTTGCTTGCTTGAATTCTTTCTGTCTTTCTTTCTTGCTTGAATTCTTTCTTTCTTGCTTGCTTGCTTGAATTCTTTCTTTCTTGCTTGCTTGCTTGAATTCTTTCTTTCTTGCTTGCTTGCTTGCTTGAATTCTTTCTTTCTTGCTTGCTTGAATTCTTTCTCTCTTTCTTGCTTGCTTGAATTTTTCTTCTTTCTTTCTTTCTTTCTTGCTGAAAGTTGCCATTCCCTCATTTTCTTTTATAATTTTGTTTTTCTTATACAATTTCTTTCTTTTCTTTCTTGCTTGCTTGAATTTTTCTTTCTTGCTTTTTCTTGCTTTGACAATTTTTCTTTCTTTTCTTGCTTGCTTGATTGAATTCTTTTTCTTTCTTTCTTGCTTGCTTTCTTGAATTCTTTCTTTCTTTTTGCTTGCTTGCTTGAATTCTTTCTTTTTTTCTTTTGCTTGTCTACTTTTTTCTGTCTTTCTTTCTTGCTTGAATTCTTTCTTTCTTTCTTTTTCCAAATTGAAAGTTCTTTCTTTCTTTTTTTCTTTTTTTCCTCTTTTTTTTCTTTTGCTTGCTTTTGAATTCTTTCTTTCTTGCTTGCTTGTCTTCTTTTCTTTCTTTCTTTCTTGCTTGCTTTTTTTCTTTCTTTTCTTTCTTTCTTGAATTCTTTCTTTCTTGCTTGCTTGTTGAATTCTTTCTTTCTTTTGTTGCTTGCTTGTTTGAATTCTTTTCTTTCTTTCTTGCTTGAATTCTTTTTTCTTTCTTTCTTGCTTCTTCTTCTTTTTTTCTTTCTTTCTTCAGGTCTTGAATTCTTTCTTTCTTTTCTTTTTTTGCTTGCTTGAATTCTTTCTTTCTTTCTTTCTTGTTTGCTTGAATTCTTTTCTTTTTCTTTTTTGCTTGCTTGAATTTCTTTCTGTCTTTCTTTCTTGCTTGTTTGAATTCTTTCTGTCTTTTCTTTCTTTCTTTCCAAATCTTTCTTTTTCGCCTCATTTTCGTTTTATAATTTTGTTTTTTTACAATTTCTTTCTTTCTTTCTTCTTGTTTTCTTTCTTTCTTTCTTTCTTTGTTTTTTTTTTTTCTTTCTTTTTTCTTTTTTGCTTGCTTGAATTGAATTCTTTCTTTCTTTCTTGCTTTTCATTGAATTCTTTCTTTCTTTCTTTTTGTTGCTTGAATTCTTTCTTTCTTTCTTGCTTTTGAATTCTTTCTTTCTTTCTTTGCTTGCTTGTTTGAATTCTTTCTTTTTTCTTTTATTTCTTGCTTGCTTGAATTTTTCTTTCTTTCTTTCTTGGTCATTTCTTTTCTTTCTTGCTTTTGTTTTTGAATTCTTTTTCTTTTTGCTTTGTTGAATTCTTTCTTTCTTTTTCTTTTTCTTTCTTTCTTTCTTTCTTTTTCTTTTTTTTCTTGCTTGAATTCTTTCTTTCTTTCTTTCTTGCTTCTTGAATTCTTTTCTTTCTTCTTTCTTGCTTTATTCTTTCTTGCTTTCTTTCTTTTTCTCTTTCTTGCTTCTTTGCTTGCTTGAATTCGTTTTTTCTTGCTTGCTTGTTTGTACAATTTCTTTCTTTCTTTCTTTCTTGCTTGCTTGACTTCTTTCTTTGCTTTTTGTCTTTCTTTGCTTGAATTCTTTCTTTCTTTCTTTCTTTTCTTTTCTTGCTTGAATTCTTTCTTTCTTTTTTTTTATTGCTTGTTTTCTTATATTTTCTTTCTTTCTTGCTTGCTTGCTTGAATTCTTTCTTTCTTGCTTGCTTGCTTGCTTGAATTCTTTCTTTCTTGCTTGCTTGAATTCTTTCTTTCTTTCTTGCTTGAATTCTTTCTGTCTTTCTTTCTTGCTTGAATTCTTTCTTTCTTGCTTGCTTGCTTGAATTCATTCTTTCTTGCTTGCTTGCTTGAATTCTTTCTGTCTTTCTTGCTTGCTTGCTTGAATTCTTTCTTTCTTTCTTTCTTGCTTGCTTGAATTCTTTCTGTCTTTCTTGCTAGCTTGAATTCTTTCTGTCTTTCTTTCTTTCTTTCCAAATCTTAAAGGTGCCATTCCCTCATTTTCGTTTTATAATTTTGTTTTCTTATAGAATTTCTTTCTTTCTTTCTTGCTTGCTTGCTTGAATTCTTTCTTTCTTGCTTGCTTGCTTGAATTCTTTCTTTCTTGCTTGCTTGCTTGAATTCTTTTCTTTCTTTCTTTCTTGCTTGCTTGCTTGAATTCTTTCTTTCCTGCTTGCTTGCTTGAATTCTTTCTTTCTTGCTTTCTTGCTTGCTTGAATTCTTTCTTTCTTTCTTTCTTGCTTGCTTGAATTCTTTCTGTCTTTCTTTCTTGCTTGAATTCTTTCTTTCTTGCTTGCTTGTTTGAATTCTTTCTTTCTTGCTTGCTTGCTTGAATTCTTTCTTTTCTTGCTTTTCTTGCTTGCTTGAATTCTTTCTTTCTTTCTTTCTTGCTTGAATTCTTTCTGTCTTTCTTGCTTGCTTGAATTCTTTCTGTCTTTCTTTCTTTCTTTCCAAATCTGAAAGTTGCCATTCCCTCATTTTCGTTTTATAATTTTGTTTTCTCGTCTTTGCTTTCTTTCTTTCTTGCTTGAATTCTTGAATTCTTTTCTTTCTTGCTTGAATTTTTTTTTTCTTTCTTGCTTGCTTGCTTGAATTTTTCTTTCTTTCTTGCTTGCTTGCTTGAATTCTTTCTTTCTTGCTTGCTTGCTTGCTTGAATTCTTTCTTTCTTTCTTTCTTGCTTGCTTGAATTCTTTCTGTCTTTCTTTCTTGCTTGAATTCTTTCTTTCTTGCTTGCTTGCTTGAATTCTTTCTTTCTTGCTTGCTTGCTTGAATTCTTTCTTTCTTGCTTGCTTGCTTGATTTCTTTCTTTCTTTCTTGCTTGCTTGAATTCTTTCTGTCTTTCTTGCTTGCTTGAATTCTTTCTGTCTTTCTTTCTTTCTTTCCAAATCTGAAAGTTGCCATTCCCTCATTTTCGTTTTATAATTTTGTTTTCTTATACAATTTCTTTCTTTCTTTCTTGCTTGCTTGCTTGAATTCTTTCTTTCTTGCTTGCTTGCTTGAATTCTTTCTTTCTTTCTTGCTTGCTTGATTGAATTCTTTCTTTCTTTCTTGCTTGCTTGCTTGAATTCTTTCTTTCTTGCTTGCTTGCTTGCTTGAATTCTTTCTTTCTTTCTTGCTTGCTTAAATTCTTTCTTTCTTTCTTGCTTTTGCTTTTTTCTTGTCTTTTCTTTCTTTCTTTCCAAATCTGAAAGTTGCCCATTCCCTCATTTTTCGTTTTATAATTTTGTTTTCTCATACAATTTCTTTTCTTTCTTTCTTGCTTGTTTGAATTCTTTCTTTCTTGCTTGTTTGTTTGAATTCTTTTTCTTTTCTTTCTTGCTTGCTTGAATTCTTTCTTCTTTCTTGCTTTGCTTTGAATTCTTTCTTTCTTGTTTGCTTGCTTTTGAATTCTTTCTTTTCTTTCTTTCTTGCTTTTTTGAATTCTTTCTGTCTTTCTTTCTTGTTGAATTCTTTCTTTCTTGCTTGCTTGCTTGAATTCTTTTTTTCTTACTTGCTTGTATTCTTTCTTTCTTGCTTGCTTGCTTGAATTCTTTATTTCTTTCTTTCTTGCTTGCTTGAATTCTTTCTGTCTTTTTTTCTTGCTTGAATTCTTTCTTTCTTGCTTGCTTGCTTGAATTCTTTCTTTCTTGCTTGCTTGCTTGAATTCTTTCTTTCTTGCTTGCTTGAATTCTTTCTTTCTTTCTTTCTTGCTTGCTTGAATTCTTTCTGTCTTTCTTTCTTGCTTGAATTCTTTCTTTCTTTCTTTCTTTCTTGCTTCAATTCTTTCTGTCTTTCTTTCTTGCTTGAATTCTTTCTTTCTTTCTTGCTTGCTTGCTTTCTTGCTTGCTTGCTTTCTTTCTCTCACTTCTACATCTGAAATTCTCTATGCTTTGATTTTTTTTGAGCAAAAAAAAACGTTGCCGGTGACTTTTTCGACGAAATATTTCGTATATCGATTTTCCGCTATTATTGAATGGTAGCGTTTACATAGCCAGAGTTTGTCCGGCAGAATACGCATCATGTCGAAGAAACACCCGTCCTAGGCTCTAAATTGTTTACTTCCTCACAGTGCTGAATTTTGCATTAAAGAATTCGTTTATATTACGATTTGGGAATCTGTCGTGGTTTTCTCTATGGTTTTTATTCCGTATGGATTCAGGTATTAGATATATTCCATTCCTAATTTTAATGCGGGGAAGATTTATATCAATTTATCATTTTGCAGCCCGCATATATTCTTCTAAAATAATTGGTATATATTAAAAACTAAATCTGAAGAACTAATTTAAAATGATTGCACTATGTTTTAGTCAAATTATTAAAAACCGAAAACAATGAAAAATATCTTAATATACTCTCTTTTGAAAATAAATTATAACCTCAAAGTAAAACAAAAATATACTCACAATTACAGTTCACAACTTACAAAGGACTTTATCTGTGTAAAATATACCTGATGTTAAGGCGTCTATTTTCTTTTTTAGTAAAATATTCACATTGGAAACTGTTATGAGGCCATTTCTGACTATAGGTCCCTGGTTGTGATCAGGAAATAAATTATTATGCAGCATAAATCAACGGAAATAAGATAATAAATGAGAATGAATTATTATTGCTAGTCCCGCGGGCTCGAATGTAGATAAGTATTGACATGATGCCAGTTAATTAATATAATAAGTAATATAATAATTGAAATAATATTTGAATTTAGTTTTGAAAATAGTATATCATATTGTAGCCATAGTAAAATGTGATCTCTCTTTGATTCAAACAAAAATAACGGTAACAATTAATTATAAATATTCACCACAATTAAAAACAGTAACGTGACCTGACATGAATTGCGCAAAAATCGTTAGGCGGGAAAATCAATCTGTCTTTTTTGTTTCTTAAAGTTAACTTATCAAGAATCATGCATTTCAGAGTCATGTCAAACAAAATAGATTAGTAAAAAACTGCGTATTGTTTTTGCATATTCGTTTGAAATTAATTACCAGCTAACTTTATATTAAATTCGAATATTATATATATATATATATATATATATATATATATATATATATATATATATATATCTTCAAGTGTTTTTATACGAAGTCTTTTGTTTTTTATTTGATATATTCAAATTTCTGTGTTGCCGTATGTTTCATTCACCAACTCAAATGAGATTTTAAAACTCGCTTTAGAGACAACGGCGAAAAAAACACATTTTAGTAATTACAATATTTAGTGCATACGACGAATAACAAAAAGAAATACTTTTTTAACTCAATATATTTAGTGAAGTTCAATATATATATATATATATATATATATATATATATATATATATATATATATATATATTTTTTTTTTAAATGTTAAGAGACACCTTGGTTTTAAATGTTAAGAGATACCTTCGGTATACTCAGGTGATTTGAAGCAAATAATTTCCTAACGCCTTTTTATTTATAAATAAACTTACAACGTGTGGTTTAATAGAAGGGGAGGAAAATAGCAAGATTATTGAATGTATGGGAGGGTGATTAAATAAAATGTACATAATTTCATCTTGGTTCATACGAACAGAAAATGTGCTTTTTTCATATGTATACTTTATGTCATTATGTCCGTTCTTTCATTAAGTAGATATTTTTTTCGGTCTGGAAATGTTATTATTGTTAACTTTTCCTTTTGGTAGAGTTTGCAGGTATCACTACGATTGCTGTAATCTTTTACTTCTTTTTAATATTTCCTGGTTGCTATCGGATCTTTAGTTTTTTTCTTTTAATTCCCACACGTACCTGGCGAGGTTCCTAGAATTCCAAAGACTTTCTATCTTGAATGATGACTTGAGATTATAAAAAATCTTCTTTTAGCTGCCTTCAGTACACCCAACGTATATTTTTCTCTGGCCATTTGTATCTTTTACTTCGGCTTTGTAAATTACTTGTTCCGTTTTGCAAACTCCATCAAGTTGACCTTTTGCTTTTATTTACACAGCTACATTTTTCACTGTTAACAATATCTTGTTTCATGTTAACTTTGAAATTCCACGTTTTTCATTTTATTTTGCTTCCAAAATCACTAGTAGAATTGTAGCTTAAGTTTACGGTATTTTCTATTAAAGATCTAGTGTTAATCAGAATTGTAGGGGAATTGATTATGAAGCAATTTGAAAAATAATTTCCCAATTTACCTTTGTCCTCTAAATTTAAATTGGTTGCGGGGAGGGGAACCAAATTTTTTTTTTTTCCTCGAGTTATTCTTCATTTTTTGTTTTATTTGAACTTTAAAATACAGTTTAATTTTATGCCCCTCTTCCTTTCATACTTTTCGTTTTATCTTCGAAAATTATATAACTAGAGGAATTTCTAGATAACCTTCGCTCTATTCTTTCAGGGACGTCCTTCATTATACTCACTGTGTGATTAGATCCAGCATTCACGTATTTTAATTTTGTGTTGGGTTTCATGTATGGAGATACAGCTTGTAGAATTAATTCTACATCCATATCGTGGACACAACCTTTGTATTTATATTCACCTATAATTAAAAGTCAACCTTTTTATTTATATTCACCTATATTTAAAAGTTAATGATTTTGAAGTTCATTTTCATATTGGCAAGTTATCTTATATCTTTTCTCATATATTATCATTTACTTTTTTTGACACTATCATCAGCCCATCATTTCTATACAGGCCGTGGATGTCAATGTGTAACATTTTGTTGAGCTTATATAAAATATAAAGGCCAATTTATGCTGAAATGTCAGCAGTATCAAACGAACCTTTTAGTACATCGAATTCGCCCTTTTTTTGATTATTTTTTAAATCCAAGCTTCTCTATATGTAAAATTATATCTGTTCATGCGTTATATTTACAAAGCACTTAGCGAAATTCAAAGTCTCAATTAATTCATTTTTACATATTGATTGATAATTATTTTTTCATGTCGTATTTTATAAATATATATTTATATTTATTTTTAATTTAATGGAAGCGAAGCGATCTTTAATAAGTCCATTTTTTCAGTATTTCCTGATTTATTGTATCCAATCCGCAGACGTGCCGTTGCCCCCACCGGCTCTCTTTTTTACAAATACTTTCATGGTAACTGCTCCGTTGAGGTGATTTTGCTGGTTCCCAGACTTCGGGAATTTAAACGTTCAACTAGGCTGGCATCTCGCTCTCACCCTTTCACTGCCGAAACTGTTAAATTTGGCCGTCTCTTATACTCCAATAGCTTCATGTCTCGCACCTCTTGCCTGTGGAACCCTCTCCCCTTTTCTTGTTTCCCTTACAGCTATAATCTCCAACGATTCGTATGTAACGTCAATCGACGTCTCCAGATGCCCTGATCTATCCTCTAACCGTCTCTTCATCCTTTCCTCTATCACTCCTCTTTGCTATCACTCCTACTCTGAAACCCTTTGCGTGCTAGTGGCTTCCCGCCTTGCTTGGGGTTGAATGCTTAAAAAAAAATCAATATATTATTTACCCAAAATATTAAACTTGCACATTGAAAGTATAAAGGGTTGAAACGAAAACATCACAGCCAAACTGGGTATAAATGAACGGGTCTATATACTATGCAGTCGGACTAAAGATTGCAGCATTCACTTTTCAAAGATATATAGATGTAACATTTTAACACACATCACGCGGCCTCAGCCGAGATTGAACTCACCAATATTTTGATTGGTGTAGTTCATAATCTAGTCAAATAGCTGAATTCTTGATGCTTCGCTAGGGCTATCAAGGGTGTTTTTATCGTGACCCCAACACTAAATGGATTGCCAACCAAGGCTCAGAGAGACTCCATTCACCCTCCTCTAAGAGCAGGTTTGAATTCAGAGTTTTCCTTCTAGACCAGTTGCCATCCGAGGCTATAGAACCCAGTCTGTCCTGCTATTTACCCATAGCTGGAGGGAGAAGAAAGAGGATTCAAACTTTTCCCAAGGGTGTTAGCACATAAGTGAATGTAATGGATTCGACTGGAATTCGATTCACCGATTCCTCAATCCAAGCCGCTATCCATTACTCCACCGTGCCTCCTCACATGCCGACTGTGCACTTATGTATATTGACGATATTCCTATTTTAAGTGATGATTCTACTGTACAAATAAAAGACGTTCAAACTATTATATAAATACTACATAAAATAATCTAAAAATTCCAATGGCAACTGATATGACTTTAGTCGATTTGGGTGTTATAATATTAGATCTGACGATATTAGACCTACACAAAATCAAGTTAGTACATTACTGAATTTTCCACCTTCTAAGAACAGTAAAAATCTTCTAGATTTCTTCAGAATGGTTATCTTTATCGATAATTAGTCCCTAATTTTGAAGACATAGGCATGCCATTAACAGAAAAATACGTATATGCAATAATACAAGATGTACATTGAATGACAGGATTTGGCAAACATTTAGCGCTAATAAAAGCAAAATCAGTTTCCCGTGTTTAAATTACCAACGGTCTGACTGCACTGAAAATCAATTGATTACTGATATTAATAATTATGGAATTGATGTAGCCATACATCAAATAGAAGAAGCAGCACTAATTCCAATAGAGTACTTCTCTAAAAAGTTTACTCAAACTCAATCGAGGTATTCGACTTTCGATAAGAAACTTTTTGCCTGCATATTAATCTACGTTATATTTTAAACATATTATCGAAGGAAAACAAGTTTTATTATTAACAGAACATAAGACTTTGTGTAGCGCATTCCGTAATTTAAACCAGGCTGGGTCAGTTAGTCAGCAGCGGCAAATACTTATTCCCACAGAATCTCTGAGATATAGGCCACTAAAAGGTTGGTCAAAACATTATAGCTGATTGCTTGTCTATACCTACCCGAGCAGTTATGGAAGTATGACTTGCCAGCTATAGATGCTGCACAATTTAAAGACGCTGAGTTACACAAATTTCTAGACTTAAACAATACAGTGTAACCCGGATATAAGAGACCCAGATATAAGAGAAACTCGGATATAAGAACTATTTTCTCTGGTCCCAAATTGGAGCCTGTGTTAATGTATATAACATAGACCAAACCCGGATATAAGAGAACCCCGAATATAAGAGACTTCTTCTCCGGTCCCGACAACTCTTACATCCGGGTTACACTGTACTATTTTAGTAATGATAAACATAATTTCATATACTGTAGTAATGTTAATGGTGAATTACGAAAATCTATTTTCGATAGTATTCATGTAATATCAAACACAGAAATTAAAACCTCATGTAAACTTTTTTTTTCTTGGCCTCAAATGGACAAGACAATAAAAGAAATGAGTAATGAATGTCTAAATTGCCAGAAAAGCAAAATTCAGAGACATGCAAAGATTATAACTCTGTACATACGTTACTGACAATCTTAGCACAAAGCAAAAACATGTAAAAGTGTATCGAGACTAACAAGATGTCGGGAATGAGACTTTATTAATAGTAATCGGAGCTGTGGGTTATGTGAGAAAAGGAATGGCCATTTTTACTGACAGTTTTGCAAGTAGCATGAACATACTGGTTGCCCAGAAGATCGCCCTACTAGGAACATTCCATATACTAAGAAAAATGCTATCAATTAAATGACAATTCTCCTATAGGACCTAAGGAATATTGTTTGGACTTGGCTCTACAGGATACAAAGCAGGAACCATAACGTATAATAATAATCCTTTGCTGCACAGGACCAATGCTTGTTAACTAGGATTTATCAAGCACATATACTAAAATATTATGTTAGCCCAAAATGCAGATTCTGTGATAAATATCCAGAAACGATTGATCATCTTGTATCAGGATGCAGGATATTGGCACCCACTGAATATAAAACCCAGCATGACAGAATGGGCCAATATCGGCTCTGGAAAATCTGCAACTTCTACGGGAAGGAAACTGAAAGAAACTAGTATGAACACCACCCAGACGCGGTTACGGAGATAGGACCTGTTACAATTCTATGGGACTACACAATACACACTGACAGAACAATCAAGGCCAACCGCCCAGATATTGTTATTAAAGACCACAAAAAAATGTGCCTTCTTATTGATATGGCAGTCCCTGCTGACTGCAATGTATCTTTGAAGATATTCAAAAAGCTGTCAAAATACAAGGACCTTGAAATAGAAATCTCAAAATTGTGGCATATGGGAACATCAACAATCCCTGTTGTAGTTGGAGCCCTAGGACTGGTTGGAAAAGATTGCAGTAAACTAATTGAAGGAATTCTTAGAAGTCCATGCCTCAAGGAGATACCAAAAAAATGTTCTGACAAGTACAGCCCACACTTTACGGAGGACTTTATCTATGTAATTTTTTTTTTTCTAATTTTTTTTTCTTGTCAGTGTGAAGTGTCATGATGCCATTTCTAAACTTAGGTCCCTGGGCGGGACCCGAACAGAAATGTGTAAACGCTAGAAATCAAAGAAAATTATAATAATAATAATAATAATGATGATAATAATAATAATAATATGAATAACGTTACAAAAAAGATACATTTAATAAAATGAGCGGGAAATAACCATAAATACCAATTCAAAATAAGAAACAAAAAACATTAATAAAAAGAGAAGACAATTAGAAATCAAGTATGACTAGTTCCTGTTCTTCTAACTTCAGAAATCGATCAAAGAAATAAAACAGACTGCACCACAATTAAAAAAAATGGAAGGTCGGAATATAAACACACTGGCAAGAGTTTATTAGGAATCGAAATCATTACTTTCGTATTGGTGTGTGACAATAACTACGGCACGGAAAGCCGGACTCACGCAAATTTCCAAAATTATTTACCTCTTTATTTTCTAAATCCTTTCTAAAGATTTCTCCATTACCGTTTCTGTCTCCCACATTGATTTTCTTCTGTTCGTTTGCATTCCTCCCCACGGCCATACCTACTCATTCTCTCTATTATTCCTATTCATTTTACCTGACTATGTAGTCAGCTTAAACCTTTCATTTTCATTCTTGTTCACAGCACTCTCTTTTTCTATGAATACACGCACAGTTTGCTCTCTGACATAAGATAATTAAAACCTTGCACTCTCGAAGAATGGCCAGAGCCATTTAAAACTTAATTGAGGAATGTCACGTGTCCACTTTCACTTCCGTTTCCTCATTTTTCTCGGAAAAAAAAACCTGAAAAAAAAAAAAAAAGAAAGTTAACATTTAAAGAAATAACGAAATGAATTTTCAAGAAAAAATAATTATTTCCGGCAGTGGTACGCGTAAAAATATAAGGAAATCAATGACTATTCGTGTATTAGAAATGAATTTAAGATTTTAAAACTAAGATAATAAAAACAGATATAAACGAAGCCATTTTGAAGGGCCTGATTCAAGAATATGCTTTAATTGCACTCAGCAAATTAGAAACTTGATGAGGGCATAAAAAATTTAAGAAAACAACCAAAAGAAAGGTTAACACCAACGGCTCAAAACTAAATATGTGATTCTAATAGATTTAATTATATTCTTCTTTGCAGAAGTCTCCCGCAAGCCATTTTATGCTATATTTTAGCCGAGGTTGAATACTTGAAACTGGTTACTGACAATATCCCATATCTACCGTTATGTAGTATATAGAGAGCAGATTATTATTATTATTATTATTATTATTACATAGACAAATCCCTTCGTAAGGTGTCGGTTGTACTCGTGAGAACATTTTTTTTGTATTTCTTTAGGGCATGGGCTTCCAGGGATTCCTTCATTTTCTCTTGTGGAATCTTTTCCAAACAATCCTAGGGCTCCAAATACAACAGGGATAGTTGATGTTCCCATTGGGCACATTTTTGAGATTTCGATTTCAAGGTTCTTTTATTTTGATAGCTTTTTTAATATCTTCAATGATACATTGCAGTCTGCAGGGACTGCCATATCAAGAGGAACCTTTTTTGTGCGATCCCTAATAACAATGTCTGGTTGATTAGCTTTGATTATTCTATCTATGTGTATTGTGTAGTCCCATAGAATTGTAAAAGGTCCTATCTCCTTAACCGGGTTTGAGTGGTGTTCATAACACTTCCTTTCAGTTTCCTTCCCGTAGAAGTTGCAGATTTTCCAGTGCAGATATTGCCAACTCTGTCATGCCGGGTTTTATATTCAGTGGGTGCTAATACCGTGCGACCTGATACAAAATGATCGATTGTTTCTGGGTAATTATCACCGAACCTGCATTTTGGGTTAACACTATATTTTAGTATGTGTAATTGTTATGATGTTAATTTGGGGTTAATAAAGACAAACGCCAAATAACATGTAACAATAAAATGGGGTTTATTCGGTTGGTAAGTTGGTACAGATATCGCCTGAGTAGTCTATAACTAACTCAGCTCAAGAACTTCTCTGACACTGTCTTTTGACATGCCACTATCTAACGTCCTTGTTTTTAGACGAGTTCATCTTCAAGAGGGGTGGTAGGTTCCTACACAACAGTAATTGATAATTTAGGATTAACAAGCACTGATCTTCTGCAGCAAGGATAAATCCTTCTGTCTCTAGTCCGTCACTGAAGGTTGCAACTATGGTAAGTAATTCTTTCTGCTGTCTTCTTTTTCTTTTTGTCATCGTGATTTATTTTCCCCAATTCTCAAAACAATTTCTTGCCCTCTCCTTTGAAGATCTTATTTTACCAGAAGAATTTTTTTTCTTTTTCATTACGCCCGATTATTTGTGCCGTTGCTTGAATTTGCTGTTTCAGTTTGTCTTTAACTTTTGGTACGTCTGTCTTATTCTTTATATCAAGGCTTCGATTCATTTTTCTCTTCTTTCTTTCTTTCTTTCTTTCATTCTTTCTTTCTTTCTTTCTTTGATTTTTGAGCCCTCGTGTACTTAGAAGAAAAATTTGTCCTCGTACTTTTTTATTTATTTCGGATTCTATTTTTCTTTCCAGAATATTTTTGTCTTTTTCTTTAACGTTGCATTTTTTATCACCAGTCTTTCTGCGATCGTTGCATAATCCCCGTATATAAGATGATTAATTTCTGTTAAGTTCCTCGGTCTTTCTATTTCGTCCCTTATTTTATTAATTGCTTGGTTAGCGAGGTTGATGGTTTCTTTCAATCGACAATTCTTAATTACTTTTGGAATTGTTGGCCTTTCCTCCAAAGACATTTCCTTTATATTCTCCCATTTATATCAGATGTTTTTTGTCATCACTTATTTTCCTTTATTTGATTGTGTACCTCAGAGAAATTATTACAACTGGTTTCTATTTGTTCGTCTGCATGTGTCTCCTCTGTGCTGTTGGTATTTATCCCTCGTTGTTAAACCTTAATGCATTTTTTATGTTTTCTGGGATTATTTCAAGTTCTATGTCATGTATCCTTTTTTTCCTGATGATATCTGGCCTGAAATTGGTTAGTTTTCTTGCATCGATGTTTAGCTTGCTTGAAGGATATTTCTCGCCATATATTATAGGCAGCATTGGTTTTCGTTTTTGGTCTTATCGTATCAGGTTAAAATGCTGTCATTACTTCAATATGCTCTTCCGTAGACAATTTATTTTTTGTTATTTTTGTCGAATACTCTTTTAATGAAGATAGAGGGCCCCTGTGAGGACTGTCATGGGCGTAGTTTTCCTCTAGTTATCGTTGGGTAGAGTTTGTTCCATTTGCAGACATTTCGATCCCAGTCTGGTTGCTCACTCGGGATCGCGTTCATTGTTAACGGGTGTGACGACCTTGTGGGCTTTAGCAATATTTTTTCGTTGTGTTAACATTATAGTTATTTTGTATTTAACCACACGGGGAAGCTGGTTCGTGGACTCAAAAGCATATCCATACCATGGTCGGCCATCCCGTTCAGAAGGACAGGCCAGGCCTCCTCCTGCTAATTTTTTTTTGTTTTTTGCTATTGTTTATTATTAACAACAACAGTTAAATTTTCATTAATAAGCGTTTTGATCCCAAAGAGACACGACGCGTTTCACAAGACTCCGATATACAAAACTTCAATTTTTCAACAGAATTTTCTTTGACTTTTTAGACTGGTTTCCGTTCAATAATATGAAACTATACTTAAATCTTCCTAACCCTCTCATTGCACAAATATATATTTACCCATCAATATAATTAATATATAGATACTAATAATGTTTAAAAAAAGGTTTATTATAAACGTTTGTATTGTATGGCTTATAAAAGAAATAATATAAATTACGAATAAGTAAATAACAAAAGACCATTCAATAATATTAATATTCTTAATAATAATAACAATAATAATAATAAAAATAATGAGAATAATAATAATAATAATTATTATTATTATTATTTTAATTTTCATTTTCTTTTTATTTCTAGCGTTTACACATTTCTTTCCGGGTCCAGCCCAGGGACCTAAAATTTAAATGGCGTCATAACATTTGACAAAAAAAAAAAAAAATGATTACATTGATAAAGCCCTTCGTAAGGTGTGGGCTGTACTTGTCAGAACAATTTTCTGTATCTCCTCGAGGCATGGACTTCCAGGAATTGCTTCAATTAGTCTACTGGAATCTTTTATTATTATTATTATTATTATTATTATTATTATTATTATTATTTCCTTCGATTTCTGTTGTATAATCATTTTATTACTGGATCCAACCAGCGACCTAATATCAGAAATGGAAACATGACATTTTCCATTGTACATATAAAAAGTAATACATTGATCAATTCTTTCTTAACCTGTGAGCTGTAATTGCGAGAACACGTGCTTGTATTACTTTAATGCATGGACTACCAGGGATACCTTCCATGAGGCTATCAGAAAATATTCCAGTCAAACCGATGGCTCCAAGCACATCTAGAATTAATGATGTCTTCATGTATTACATTTTTTTGATATTCACTTCAGGATATTTGTATTTTAATAGATTGTTGGATATCTTCAGAGATACAATGCCGTCTGCAGAAACTGGTATAACTATGAAAAGCACATTCATTTCTTTGTGATCCTTGATAACTAAGTCTGAACTATTGGTCTGTCAGAGTTTAATATAAGTTCAAACAAAGATTTTACAGGTCATACGTCTCTAAGTTGATCTGGGCGGTGTTCATACAAAGCTCTTACAGTTCCTGTTGTAGCATACCTACGGATGATAATGGGTATGTCCCCATTACAGTAGTAAATACTGTATGTTGGTCAGCAGTTGGAGATTCGTCTCCAGTTCTGCTGGTCAGGCTCTCTGCCTCCGGGAAGTGAGGATCCTCAAACGAGGCGATGGCGAAGGGCTGAGTCTCGTCTCGGGAAACAGCTACCTGGCCCCCTTTTATACGAGAACTACCGGGAAATTTTAGCCGGTTCTACTGGCTCGGATACCCACATTAAATTCGGCCTTATGCCATATCTAACCGCGTGGAGCGACTGGTAGATATCCTGCGGTTGAAGATTCATTGTGGAATTCCCCACTTCTAGCAGTTGATCATGTCTTAAACGCGCCGCTGGTGTATCTTATATGTGTTGTTCTTGTCCTAAATATTATCGTTCATTTCCAACCTTCGTTTGATTATTCTATTCAGTAAACTTTCCTAAGTGACAACCGTTCCCTCCCCGTAAATGTTGCAAATATTCCAATGCATATATTGGCCCGACATATCATGGAGTGTTTTCTTTTCGTTGGATGCTAATATCATGCAATCTGATACACTATGGTCAATTATTTTGGGATATTCATCACATTATTACCATTTAGGTTTAACCAAGCCATTCAGTATGTTTGGTAATTTCTACTTAGTAACGATTGGTTACGTTCAGCAAAAAAAATAAAACCTTCGTTTTCTTCTTTTAATCATGCAATACATAAAATCTGATAGATCTGGGGACTTTTCTACATGAAATATTTTGGCAGGACAGTGTATTGATTATGAAGAATAATCACACATAGAATTAATCAGAATTATTCTTTGTATGTAAATCATATGCTGCCTAATGTTTTATGTTTATTAAAAACTATCGATCCGCAGTACAAAAAAATTCTTATAAAAAAACTACTACTAAGACATTACACTATATTATTGAACTATATACTTAGTTCATGACATAAAAACTAATACACTTGTAAAATAGAATATGTGGATTTAACACATCACAAGAAATATTTAAATAAAATTCTCACTTAAAAATTTTGAAAATTTAAATATTGCGTCTTCGCGCGTTCCACGATCTTACACACCGTCAACAATAGCAGATATTCAAAAAACATCTTTCGGTCGACATACAGATATATCGTCTCAAGTTTTTGATTTTATAAGATAAACAACACATGCCTGATGATGGATTGAAGGCCGTCCGTAAGTACTAGCATTTTAACATCAAATAAACTGAAAAACTACAGACAACAAGTTTTTCTTCAAGGATCAAAACTCGCACTCTGGATGAACAGGATTTTAATGCATATTTTATGTTTTCTAGCGATGGATGTCGCCAATAATTGCATTAATACTTCTGATTAATTCTATGTGTGATTATTCTTTGTATGTAAATCATATGCTGCCTAATGTTTTATGTTTATTAAAAACTATCGATCCGCAGTACAAAAAAATTCTTATAAAAAACCCTCGAATTTTTGATTTGCCAATAATCAAATCAATCCCGAGGGGCAAAATAAGTTTTAAAAAAAAGAAAGAGCTAGAAACATGAAAGTCTGTCGAAAAAAATCGCACAGATACAGGTTCAAAGCCCAGAGAAAACCCCGACACGAGTAAACAACTAACAAAAGAGCTCAATACAACCGTAGAGCAGCTTTTCCTGACGATCTGCATGGTGAAACCTGGATAGGTTTGTCTGGCTCACTATATATATATATATATATATATATATATATAGTTATGTAACGAAACTCTTGGTAACCCGTATTGATAATCTTAAGGAGGATGAAATCCTGAGAGCTCAATGTTAAGTCAGAGAGAATAATTCAATTTAAAGAAAAAAAGAGCACTTTAATGCTCGATTTGTAATAATTTATTTCAGCATAGATTTTTATTTTTCACTGGATCTTCAGACTTCACTTTCAAAAGGTGAAACGAAAAACGAATTTAAAATTTACACTTTTAACGGGCAGTATTAAGCTTATATAAATTGGCATAGATTGTTGTGAGGAAATGTATGAGAAACATAGTCGTGTTTAGAGAGGGAAGGAAAAGTTTTAAAATTTCTTTTTATATTTCTTTTTAGTATAATACTTAATATTGAGGAAGGAGGGGGTACGGATCAGACATTGATCTATTTAATTGGTCAACTCAACGGAAATGACATGGGAAAAAATAGCCTTTAATTTTTATATATATATGTGTGTGTATGTATATATATATATTTCATCGTTCAGTATTAAATACTATTTCCTAGAAAATATTCGTCCTCCGATAGGATTCGAACCTGTATCCTATACGCAACTGTCATTTAGCTTAACGTTCCTTTAACCAATTTCGCCACGAAGGAACATTCGGTTAGCAAAGTCGAATTTACTATATTTGAACTTCAATCTTCCATGAATCTCTCACGTGCATTCATAACTGCTCATGGCGTATCAAATGTAAACAAATGACGTCACACATTATGAAAGGGACAAAGTCCGACATTTTTATGGTTATACATTTTTTATAGAATATGTGTGAAGTCATGTATTTGTTAAGATGCACAGAATATCATGCGGGTGAGGAACGAGGAATTTTTGAGGAAATATGAATCAGAAATATATAGACAATATATCTTGGTCACAGAATGAAGAAAGAGGACTTTGACAATTTGATACAAACTATAAAGAGTGACAGAGAAGGGGAAAAGAGAAGTGTGTAAATGTTAAAAATGGAAAACTTTTTTAACATTTTGATTAAAACATTCACATGGTATACAATTTACACGATACCATTAAATAACACACGCAGGCATACACCCATGTACACACACACACACACTTAAACCGTCTTCAACTCACCTCCCTAAACTTCTCTCTGTTAAGTTTTAATCTCCCACCTTCTCTCGTCTGTTACCCCTCTCTTTAGCTCTAACATTCGTCCCACACTTTCATAGTTACACTCTCTCTAAATTCTTTTTTTTATTTCCGGAGTTGTTTTTTTCTGTAGGTCTGATGAATTGGATCGTATTTACGATTCCAATGGAATAAATTATGACCATGGAATATTAGTGTTTAAGCCTTTTTATATATATATATATATATATATATATATATATATATATATATATATATATATATATATATATATATATATATATACATATATATAATGATAATATTATTGACCTATTGACCAGTATGGATATTTCCAGGGAGAACTCAATGACAGACCGATAATTATTATTATAAAAATCATAGACATTAAAACATTCATGAGGTTATATTAATTTCCTTAGTGGCACTTTTGGATTCAAAGGTCTGATGAATTAGGGTTGTTTTTACGACCATAACGAAATAAATATAACCTTATGAATCTTGAAGTGTTCTTGCATTTTATAATAATGTTACTAATAATATATATACATACATACATAAACACACACACACACACATATATATGTGTGTGTGTGTATGTGTGTGTGTGTACGTGAAAGTGTGTGTATGTGTGTGTGTGTACGTGAAAAGTTTCAACTATGACACTCCAAAGAGCAGTGATAAAAAGACTAAAAAAATAAAATAGTCTAAAAGTATTATATTATTCAACTAGAAAATATGGAATATACATAGGAATGTATCCCCATACAAATTAAATACATATCATAATAGATCATTCCATCTTAAATCAGCTATGTTTTGCGGCAATTTTTAACATCAATCGGATATTTCTCTGGTTAGAAATAGAGTAATCTTAAGACCTTCCTCATTATAGATGAAAATAGTAAGTGCCTCCACTATTTCGGCATAAATTTTCTATATTGAAGTTTAAAATGATTTTTTTACAACGAAAAAACATTCTTGAAGATTTCATTTTAGCTTTAATTGAAAGTTTAATAATTAAATTTACGATTTCTATTAATTAAACAATTCTGGTGTATTTCAGATAGAAGCTATATACATTTGATTGTCAAATTTAATTTCAAATTTTTAAATTTTCTTAAAAACGGCCATTTTCTTAATTTTAAGAAATTTGTAAACAAACACAAATTTATCGATTTTTAAAATATTTAAAAAAATTCTGACACGTTATTTTAGTAAAATTAAAAAATTTAAAGTTAAAGTAATCTGATTCCAAAGAAATCTGTTACTTATAGCATAAAAAATAATATACAACCAATTATTAACGAGCGGTCCTGTTCATCTGTTCGATCTATTGATGATTGTTGAATAACGAACCGATGACAGCTACTACTGATGACCATAAATGACATAATTTTTAAGTCTGAGTTTTTAAAAAAAATATTCTATTTGAGTATGACACACACTAATGGAAATACAATACATAAAATAAAATTATTTAGTGAAATAGTAAATGAAAAAAATAAAAAATAATTTAATGTTTACACTTTTAAAGCTGAACGGAAAATACAACCTGTAAGAAACGAAATGTTACGAAAAGGCCACGTAAAGGGACAAAACCCTTAGATCACGTGACCTTGTTATAATAATGGCAATTTCTGTATATCATACATAGAAATAAGGAATGTATTAAGTAAAAAAAAACAACATAAAAAATTTTTTTTAAAAAACGTAGCGCAACTAAATTTATTAAACTTAGCAATTTTGGACTCATAATTTTTTTTCTACATAATTACTACAAAACCTTGAGGAGCCCTCCTAATACAGAGCTTTACACGATTTTAAACTATTATAAATTATTATAATTAAAATTTCTTAAAAAAAAAAAAAAAAAACTTCTTGTAAAAATTCCTTATTCATCAGAAAAAATTATTTCTTCAGACAATAATGTCCTTAATATTACTTATTTACAAAAGCAATTAAAAAGCTTTTCTAATTAAGTAATGTCATTGTCTTTATTGATTTCATTATTTTTTCAATTCAGACAAAATTTCAGTTAAATAGCTCAAATTTGAAAAAAAAAATTATTTTACCATCTCCAAAGACTCCTTCTTTTAACAAAAAAAAAAATTGAGGAACCAAAAGGTTTTTTGGGCGAAATTTCATGAAATTAACTAAGTGGGGGTAACAAATTTAAAAAAAAATATTTTTTACCAAAATTTTCTAAAAAAAAATATTTTAAAAATAATTTCATTCATTTGTGAATAAGTCCTGAAAATTTCATTAAAATCGGACAATTATTTTTATTTTTACAAAATTTTCAAATCAATATGTTTTCAACGGGAAAAAAAAAAAATGTTATTTTAAACGTCACCGCGATGACGTAAACAAAAACGACTTTAACCAAAATATCGAACGTGATAGAAAATATTAAAAAAAATAAAAATAATTAAAAAAAACTGTTTTCTTTCATCTTAATAATAACATAAGCATTTTGACGATAAAACTTTATTTTCTTTAAGTTTGTGGCATTTTTCATTTACGCTATGCTGTTTTTTCCGCGAAAACAGTGGACATGCTTAGAAAATAGTGATTTTAATATTGTGATTTTTAGAGATTACCATGAGACAGATACATTCACTGCTTTGGGAAAAATATGATTGAATTACGTCAAAATCTGCGAAAGTTTTTCATCCAATGATAGTCAGTTGTAATTAGATTAATTTGAAACGTATAAAAATATTTTTAGATAAAAGTAAATGTTGATAAGTTAGCTAGGGTTACAAGGCACTGCACTGGCGCCCAATCCCGCTTGGGCCCCCGGCTACCCGGTCGGGAGGTTCGGTGGCATTATGCATCGTTCCTGCCTCGTTAAATTTGACTAGTTATCATTTTCTCTCTATCGCTAATGTTGTTCGCTGTCTCAGACCATCACTCCCCATCACACATAGCTTAAATATTTCGTTCTTTCTCTCAGGACCTCTTGGTAACATAGGGTAAACGAGTCACTTCTCAGTTGACATTATTGCAGAGTAATAGGTTCGATTCCCATTGGGAGCACGATACCAAAGTCAAAAGTAAATAAGCCATTATAAGCAATTAACTCTTTTTCAGATTCTCATTCTATGAAACAGTCATACGCTATCAGCAAGTGTCTCATTATTTTCTGTGAACCTCGGTCTGAGTGAAACCTTAGCGAGTCACACCTGTTTTGACAGATCCTACGATGTAATGGCATCGATCCTGTCTTCGTGTTCCCATACAAAATTACATTATCAAACGATACTTGATATGTCATCAAAACAAACAATATTTCCATCATCCAGCGATCAAACTTTCCGTCATATACACAAAATGTTGACTTTTTCACATAGGCTTATTCTTTTATTTTCTAACGCTCATTCGTTATCTATGCAGTGATTGCGGTATTTTGTTGTGGTTTGATTAATTTTTTTCGTTTCCCTTTAATTAACCATTGAAAACGATCTTCGTTAAATCAACAGAAGCTAAATTTTTTCTTCTTCTGGGCTTCTTCCCTCTTTGGTAAACGTCGAAATTCCTGGACAGGCAGATTCTTTTATTCGTCCTTCTTCTTCTATTCTTCCTTCTTCTTCTTCTCGAAGATTCATTTTCTTCTTCTTCTTCTTCTTCTTCTTCTTCTTCTTCTTCTTCTTCTTCTTCTTCTTCTTCTTCTTCTTCTTCTTCTTCTTCTTCTTCTTCTTCTTCTTCTTCTTCTTCTTCTTCTTCTTCTTCTTCTTCTTCTTCTTCTTCTTCTTCTTCTTCTTCTTCTTCTTCTTCTTCTTCTTCTTCTTCTTCTTCTTCTTCTTCTTCTTCTTCTTCTTCTTCTTCTTCTTCTTCTTCTTCTTCTTCTTCTTCTTCTTCTTCTTCTTCTTCTTCTTCTTCTTCTTCTTCTTCTTCTTCTTCTTCTTCTTCTTCTTCTTCTTCTTCTTCTTCTTCTTCTTCTTCTTCTTCTTCTTCTTCTTCTTCTTCTTCTTCTTCTTCTTCTTCTTCTTCTTCTTCTTCTTCTTCTTCTTCTTCTTCTTCTTCTTCTTCTTCTTCTTCTTCTTCTTCTTCTTCTTCTTCTTCTTCTTCTTCTTCTTCTTCTTCTTCTTCTTCTTCTTCTTCTTCTTCTTCTTCTTCTTCTTCTTTCTTCTTCTTCTTCTTCTTCTTCTTCTTCTTCTTCTTCTTCTTCTTCTTCTTCTTCTTCTTCTTCTTCTTCTTCTTCTTCTTCTTCTTCTTCTTCTTCTTCTTCTTCTTCTTCTTCTTCTTCTTCTTCTTCTTCTTCTTCTTCTTCTTCTTCTTCTTCTTCTTCTTCTTCTTCTTCTTCTTCTTCTTCTTCTTCTTCTTCTTCTTCTTCTTCTTCTTCTTCTTCTTCTTCTTCTTCTTCTTCTTCTTCTTCTTCTTCTTTTCTTCTTCTTCTTTTTTCTTCTTCTTCTTCTTTTCTTATTTTCTTTTTCTTCTTTCTTTTTTTCTTCATCTTTTTTCGCTTTCCATTTTTTCATTTTATTTTTGGCTATTTTTTTCCGCTTTTTTTTTTTTCTAATTTTCATTTTTTCTCTTTTTTCTTTTTCTTTTTTTCTTTTCTATTTTTCCTTCTATTTTTCTTTGTTTTTTTCTTTTTCCTTCTATTCTCTATTTCATCCAACTCTTCTTTGATATCTTCTTAGTCTTCATTGACATCTTTTTTTTCTTCTGTGTTCCGTGTCCCCTCAATACGAATTTAATCAGAATACTAGAGTTTACAGTAGAAATTGTTACATGTAACCGTAAGTTCTATACTTAGAGTTTTTTCACACTTCCGGCTTCTTCTTTAGGAATCAATATTTACCCATAAAGATTTAAATGCTATATCAATCATAGTTTTGTCATTTTGAACCCAATTTTTGTATTGGTCAACTCCCTTCATTTGTTTTCATTTTCATCTTGTTCTTCCACACTAAGCAATAATTTGCGACTTAATATTATTATTTACCTGCTTGTGTGGAATGATTTAAAAAAGAAATCGATATTGCCAACAAAAAACATAAGTAATTTGTTCATTCACCCTATCTTTCATTTTCATTTATTCACTGTCCTGTGTAAGACAATAAATTACTTCAGCCAGAAAGGCCTCAGATCGGGAGGTTTATGAGGAGCTTGGAGCTACCTCTTAATTCTTTGAGCCCTGAGTTCTTGAACAATCTTAAACCTTCGGCCTGAGCTCCTGAATCAAAATTCTCAAATGATATTTAACATTTCACAGTAGATGTGAAAATATTTAGAAGTATTTACCTACCGTACAACCGGTGGTTGGGCATTAAGTCATTTTTTCTACGACCGTTAAAGCGGTTGTCAGAGCTCAAAGGATTAATTTTTGCCGTTCCTAGGACCAACATAACTCTGTGTGGTAGCATCTGTTAGGGTCTCAACTAGGGACACATATTTAACGATCAAATAAGTATGAAGGTATAACGTCCTGGGAATGACAATAAACTACGTCCTCGTCTAGTGTAAGACGATAAACTACGTTCAACAGCAAGGCCCCTGATCAGGAACTTTTGAGGAGCGTGAAACCACCTTTTAATTGCTGGTGTTCCCAGGTCCATCCTGACCAGGGGCGATAGCACCTGTTAAGGTCCCAGCAATGGGTAAATATTCAACCCCGAAACTGAGGTAAAAAGCATTATAAATGTGTAAAAATAGGTTTTAATACCAGAAATAATTTGCAGGAAATCTATTACTAGAAATACAATTTCGAAGAAAAAAAATTATAACCAGCAATATATTTTTGAAAACAAATATTACCAGCAATAAGTTTTTGAAAAAAATATATTACCAGCTATACATTTTTGTGGAAAAAATATATTACCAGAAATATATTTTTGACAAAACAAAATAATAATGTCCTCAATGACACATGGCGCAATGGATAAAGGCGTTGGTTAGATCCAGGGACAGAACCCAAGCAGTGTGAGTTCAATACGCTGTTAAGGCAGTGGAGAAATTGGGAATTCACAGATTACTGAAAACTGACATCCATTAAAAACATTGCACGTGGAACTAGAACAGCCTATCCCAGTGAGCGAAATAAAGGGTTCAGTTCGACATTCCAACCATCTGAAGAAGGCCTGAGCCTACAACGGCCGAAACGTTGTAATAAATATGGCAACAAAGATGAGGATAATAATCAAACTAATGTAAATAGTGAAAACAAAATATTACCACGAGAAAAAGTTGTCGGCATTAAATTGCTCATTGAGGTTGATTTGACGTAAAACAATTACATTTTTGTAAAGAAAGTTACTAATGCTCCAAAGTAAGTTAAATGTCAGCTTTATATTACCCATAATATAACGCAAACCCTTGATACATTGACACTGTCTTACGTTTTCATTCATAGATTCAATCTACCACTCACTGTCTATACTTTCTTTTATTCACGCTTAATATATCGCTTAATATTGATCATTATTTACACTATTCGGACTATTGTCCTCATCATATCTAATGGATGTCAGTCATCAGTTATCTTCTGTTAATTTCCCTCTAGGACTTCTCCACTGCCTTAACCGGGTATTGAACTCACACTCTTTGGGTCCTGTTTTTGGATCTAACCAACGACTTTATCCACTGTGCCATGTGTCATTCTTTATATATCGTGTAATGAATACCGAGATTAGTATGGTTCACAACTGTTATCATTGAATTTGATCCTCATTGTATCCGCCATTGAAAAACGACACTGACTAGCTCAGCACTAGGTGACATGGCGTGAATATCAGCCAAGCTGATAATGGCTCTTCTTGTCTTATAAACACAAGATTTATTCTATGCATGCTTTAGCCAGTTCAGCAAATGTTTCTCTTTGTTTCAAACTCTTAAGTGTCAATTTTAACACATCGGTATCATAGTATAATTAGGAGTTTGCTAACCGATTGCCTTCTTAAAATTAATTTTGAGGCACGAACTCCTTATTGCTGGAATTCTTGATACAATAATGAAGATAGATTAAGTATACACAATTGAAGAATATTCCCTAATTGAGACGACGCCTATTGAACTGCAGACGTATTTAGAAATCTAAAGATGTTTTCGAATGTTCAATCCTGATATAACAAATCTTGACAGAGTGTCAGACTTAATTTTAATTTTGCAGTTTGTCTAATATTCATTTTTCGATGGTTTTAAATGGTATATTGTAGCTTCTAATGCATACAACATGTTGTACTACTTTTCTGCCCATTAATCCATGATTACGAAAAGCATAAACGATACAACACTTAAAGGCAAAAGTTTAATTTTTGAAAGATGTATTATTCCATTACTGTATGAAGTATTTAAAAAAACCTTACCTTTTTTTGATTAACTATGAT
The DNA here is from genome assembly GCA_903632075.3 of Acanthosepion pharaonis. NCBI lineage: Eukaryota > Metazoa > Mollusca > Cephalopoda > Sepiida > Sepiidae > Acanthosepion > Acanthosepion pharaonis. The sequence goes on along the minus strand of CAHIKZ030000784.1, from coordinate 761,396 downwards.
ATTGAAGGCTAAGAGACTTATTACATTGACTGCAATAACCATTCTTGGATGTCAAGTAATTAGAACAATTCCCAAAGCTCAATTTCAGATGTGTTAGTCCAATCCATACTTAGAATATTGGCTCGGCACAACATATATAGCAATCCAGTGTGTGTGAAGATTTGAATTCTTTAATATTTTTTAGTGTTCTCTCTCTCTCTCTCTCTCTCTATATATATATATATATATATATATATATATATATATATATATATATTCTATATTCGTGTTTGTGTGTGCGTGTGTAAAACCCGTGTCATAGAGATATGTCGAACTATAACATTACAATAATTGTCAACAGCTCGCTGAATATATTTCTCTTCTACATGCGTTAAGTATTCGTTTGGATCAATGTCAGACAAATTTTGAGGCTTCTGAGTTTATCTTAGGTTTCCCCAGATGCAGTTTTTTTTTAAACTTTAGCCAGACGATACTACGCATTATTTTAATGGTATAACATAAATTCTTTGAATATATGGAAACCATAAATGGTCAAGTGTGTCAAAAGTTATTTCAATGACGCGTCAGAATCAAGGAATATCTGAAGACGTGTCAACAATTCATTCTTCGTAAATTACGACACATAATTATGCTAGGCCAGTATAGAGACCTGTTTAAAAATTGGTTCCATGACATCAAGGTTTCTGTGTCATGACCGTATAAATTTTAAACATTCATGGGCCACTATTGGACGGCCCGAGACAAACTAATGCGCTTTATTCGATGTCGTGAATTCATAAGCTGTCTAATGCAAGCAATTTCCTATCTCTAGACATGTACATTAATTTTAAAAGTATATATAATTTTACTGTCTACGATACTAGTTCTGTATTGGGTAGCTATTAAATTTTAATACATATTTCGATAATTAAAACAACCAATGTAATTGTATTTGCTTTTCCATTATGTTTCCTTGTATAATTACAGTTTTTTCGTTTTTATTCATAATATCTGCTGGCTGTGGCGAAATCTAGTCCATGTTGCGTAGACTCTTGCTCAGATACATTTTTTGTTTGTTCAAACAAAGTGCAATCCTTTCATATATACTGTAGATTTCGCTAAGCGGGCCAGAGTATCAGTTTTCGGTAGAGAAAGTGACATCGGCGTACTCAACAGTTTGAATAATGCCGTGACGTTCAGACATTAAGACTCGATGTGTTGTCACTTCACGCTTGCAGATCCATCGACTGAACATTTCCATCTACATAATTTTAACTCACGATGCTTGTGGCAATTAGTGGAATATCATTTTAGGCAATTTCCAATGTTGCCGGAGGCTGAGATCCTCTTCGAAAGACGATATTAACAAGAAACCATATACCTGACAAATCTAACACACTGAGGTGCGAAAGTATATATATATATATATATATATATATATATATATATATATATATATATATATATATATATATATATATATAGTGGGGAAATAAATATTTGTACACATGAAAAATTGTATTTTTATAAATGTAAAAGCCTTATCTAAAAAAAAAGTTTTGATACATTTTATGTGTAAAAAATATAGTAATAAACTTAATTAATTCTTATTCTAACAGAAATTAATGCATTTTTTTTCATTTTAACTGATGAAAAAGTATTCGTACAAAGCAAAAAAAAACATATTAACTTAACTTAATACTTTGTGGAATATATTTTATTGAGATCAACAGCTATCAGTCTATTCCTGTACGTCTGAACTAATGATTTGCACACATTGAGTGGTATTTTGTCCCATTTTTCTTGGCATATTGTCTTCAAATTCTTGATATTTGTTGGTGCTCTTTTCCCAATTTGAATTTTCAAATATCGCCATAAATTCTCGATTGGGTTAAAGTCTGGGTACTGACTTGGCAGTTGCAAGATATCAACGTTACTTTCACTTAACCATTTCCTTGTAAATCTAGCGGTATGCTTACGATCATTATCCAGTTGGAAAATCCAATCAGGAGGTAGCCGAAGTCACTCAACAGAACGCAGGATTTTCTGGTGTCTTTCGGCATTCATCTTGCCATCTATTATTGATATTCTGCCAACACATTTTGCAGAAAAACTCCCAGATCATGATACTGCCACCACCAAACTTTACAGTTGGTAACGTGGTTCTTTGGTAAGTAGTCTCCACCGTCCTTCCTCCACACATGATTTCGATAATTATGAGCAAACAACTCTTTTAGTTTCATCTGTCCATAGTACTTTTCCTGAAGCGAATATTCTTTATCCTTATGCTCTCTAACGAATTTTAGCCTAGCATATCTGTGTCATTTCAGGGGGAGTGGAGTCTTCCTTGGGATGAGTGATGTCAGACTGTTCTTGTGTAGTTCATTACTTATTGTACACTTGGTTACTTTAATCCCTAATGCACACATATGTTCCTGCAGCTCTTCTCGGGTAATCTGTGGATTTTCTCCGATCTGGCGTCCTAATATCCTTGCTGATCTTAGAGAAATCTTCCTGGGAGCATCTGTTCGTCTTTGTTTTTCGACACTGTTACGAGTTTTAAACTTTGCAATGAACAAAGCAATTGTAGTAAAAGGAATATTCAGGTTGTTAGAAATCGTTCTGTAACTGTTCCCATCTTTCCAAAGGGACAAAATGTTTTGTTTTTGTGAAATAGTCAATTCTTTACCTTTAGGCATTATTAGAACCTTCTCGTAAGGCTAGAAATAGCAGAATGCTCTGATAATGGCTAATAGCGTTAACTATAATTACTGATAACATTACTGGAACATTCTAGAATATACTTTTTTCATAATTAATTGTTAATTTTATTCTAATAATTCATTTGTATGAATACATTTTTCAAGATATGGAATTTTAAAAAAATGCATTAATTTCTGTCAGAATAAGAATTAATTAAGTTTATAATTATTTTTTAATAGTGTGTGTCTTTATACATAAAATCTGCCGAGATTTGTTTTATTTAAGGATTTTATATTTATAAAAATAGAATTTTTCAAGTGTACGAATATTTATTTCCCCAACACTGTATATACTACCAGTCAAACGTTTGCGACCATCCTGGATTGTTTTTCTAATATCATAAAAAGCTAATTTTGCCTCTTTGTATAATTAAACTCTCTTATTGTGTATATTTGAAAAACCTTATGAAAAATTCACGAACACCATTCCCAAAGTAGCATAAATTCATTTGTATATGTTCTTGAAATGTTGTTACAACCTGCTTCGTTTTCTGAATTATAGACCAGAAATTTACATATATTTCAAATCCGCTGTTTCGGTGAGGTTTCATTCAATCTAGATTAATGTATGTTTAGTAAAACAACAAAACCAGTGGATAAACTTATATACCAAAGCTTTATTGCACTTTAATCAAACTACCCCTCTACTGACCGATTATACAGGGTGCTTTTTATACCTACTACATGTTAAGAGAAGGTAAGTGATGATTTATCAATACTGTATGATTGTAATTATTTTTCAGATACCGTTAAAATTCTAAGAAATGAATAGATCATTATTGAAAAAATATGCCATTTGGATTTTCTTTCCACAGAAATGTATTGCGAAAGTCAGATTACTAGAAAATTACAGATTTAATTAATAAACATTTACCTAATTGTAAATGTAGGTACCTCAATTTAATTGATAATGATTTCCCTAAACGTAAACGTTTTAGAAAAATATACAACAGAAAAACATTAAAACTAAGCTATAGTTGAACCAAGAAACGTGAGAAGATTAAAAAATTACACAATAATAAAATTTTAACCCAATTTAATAATATGGATTATAATGTACGTTCCAAGATAAATATTATTAATTATACTAATCAATGTAATTGTAAGAATTCAAACTAATGACCCTTGCTAAATAAATGTTAGGCCATTTGGATT